>JAMYIC010001234.1:0-18333 GCA_024112705.1 Microcera coccophila
AGTATGTTCGGGTTTCCCTCTCGACTCAGTCTTCCCGTTGCGATTGCAAACTGCCGCTCAAGCTGCTGTTACTTTAAGCACCCAGATTGTCTTGGCCCTGTCGTGTCCCTTTCCTAGTCGTTGGGTTGCTTGTAGATCTGTGGGATGGCGACCTAACCAGACTGCTGTTGTCGCAGCTTTAGGGTTGGTATAGTGCTAGATCTATTCTTTCGTTACTGGAATCCCGGATTGAATGTTGGATTTTTCGGATGTCACGTATCTGCCTTTGCATGGGAATCGCAAACGTTTCTAAGACTTACGCCCCTTTATTTAATAACGCTAAAGCAATCTCCATTCCTCAACGGCGAGTCGTCCAGGCCGCATAAGGCCTAGGCAACATCTACTTTTAGATGTTGGGTCTGAGACGCAGTCAGAAACATCGCTTAATCCCTTACTTAGCCTGCCTTAGTTTTGGTTCCGGAATCCTCAGCTCTCGCTTAGCAGTAGCTCGGGCCGAAGCATTAGGAACTCAGCTTCGGGACCGATTTTGGTGTGCTTAAGCTTTGTTTTCGAGTTCCTTAGTATTCTCTACTAGCATGAGCGACTACAATAGTACTACCTTGCCTGATAGGGCCCAAAACGTTGAACCCATCGACTTGTTCACATGATCCTCGCACGATCATCCCCTTTCAGTACCGAGTTCAATAGCTCAACCATATCTTGCTGGTTTCTCTGTTTCCAATTCTCCACCAGATCAGACGTGGCTTTGTAAAGCCGATCGACAGTCATGGACTGGTAATTCTCGAAATCGACATGTTCATGGTTTTTAGCCAGCCATCCAAGCAGGAACTTGATATCCCGGACATCAGAGTTGAACTTCATGATAGATTGAGGGCGTGTACTGCCAATGAAGTGAGCGCAACGCTTAATCTTGGTGAGCACCAGGATGCCGGGATGGAGGATTGGAATGGCTCCTGAACCCATGATTAGAATACTGATTTAGATGACCGAGTGAGGGTATACAAACACGTACCCTCGCCAAGCCGAACAACCTTGAGTTGCTGGGGAAGACCAAGTTCTCCGATGGGGAGTGTCTCCATAGGGATTCGGGGTTGAGAGCCGCCTGCAGGCGTAAAGTAGAGCTTGTTGTGCTCTACTGAGAATCGAGCATCATTCTCAGTAAGAAGACGAGCTACGCGGCCTCGTAACTCGGTGGGATTGGTGATATTTATCTCAACGTCAATGTCGTGGGTATCTCGGTTGTGACCCAGCTGGTTGACCGCAAAGCCGCCAATGAATGCATGCTCGATACTATGACTCTGCAGGATCTCCGACATGGCCCGAGCGGCAGAATCCTGAGCGTTTCTTTGGGCCATTCTAAGTTACAAAATTGGCTCACTGGACAGAATATTTTGCCGCATCTGAGCTTCAACTGGTGGTTGAACTTGATACGAGAGCTAAAAATCAAGTTACCAAAAGTAGCTGATGCTTTAACGTGCAACTAAAATAGTGTTCATTGAGAAGAGAATGATTCTGAATTGAAGGAGAGAAGAGGAGCTGAGCGCAAAAGGTTTGTGGAAGCAGGATTGAAACTGAGAGGTTGACGGAAGAAACTCACAGAAAGAAGTTGCTAGGTCATTCTCCGGAAAAGCAGTTACTTTCTGGATCAGTGACGTGAATCACTGTCAGTTGAGGAATTTTTACCGCATCACCAGTCGTTCTTTTGCCAAATATCGAGCGGCCATGAACGATCTCCAGTGTGGTATGTCCCAGGCACGTAATGTGATATTTCCCACCACTAGCCTCGTTTTCACGAGGATCGGGAAATATCGTAAGGGCTACAGAGGGACATCTGCAAGAGAATAGAACAGAACAGAGTGTAGCGATTACGCCTTCGGGGTTCTCATCCAATGCCCTATGTACTTGTGCTATATGGAAGATCATCATAAGACCCGGTGCCCGTAAGAATTTGAACTAGAGCATCCTTCATCCATTCTTCGTCGCTCCTCATTTTCCAACTTTTGATTTGCTTGACGGCGTTGTTCATCTCCAATACTTCCTGCTCGGATCGGGGCTGGCTTTCGTCTAATATCTCCATATAATCACCCTCATAACTCATATCGAAAAACTTGTAAGCTATTACGCTGCTCAGCTCTTGAAGAATATCCATTCTTAGAAAGCTACCAAGCTTTTCTCGACATGCTATCCGTACAAATGCCGCACAAGCAGCGTCAAATGGTATAGTATATACCGTGCATGGAAGATTCTCCTCGTCGATCAAAGTGATTTCATCGCAAGAGACTCCAGTCCAGGAGAGAGGTAGTAGAACGAGTCGTTGTTCTGGGGAGATATTGAGATAGGATTTGTCTTTGCGCTCATCGATAATATATCGTACAGCACAGCCGGATTGTTCAGACGTATATTTGGGACGCATTGCGTCAGCATCGACAGGATAAAATCCCAAGTCTGCGGCGAGATCACGCGCTGTCTCTAGCTGGTGATCTTGGAGCAGAAAAAATAAGTCCTGTGATAGTTAGAAGGGCCGGATTCGAGACTACGCACGGCGACTTACGCCGTTGGAGACAAGAGGATAGCCCAATCGAGATAGGAGGCTGAATTCCCACTCAATCAGGAGGATCTCACGGAGCTGGAATTCTTTCAACAAATTAACGACTTGCGCTGGTAGGCTCTCCATGCTTGTGATCCGGACTGGAGTTGCAAAGAATTGGGATTGCGGCGGTAAGTAAACCAAAGAAATTTGGTGTGAAGTCAGAAGTGAGAATAAAGTCAAAGTTGCTTGGTCTGCCGAGGTCACGTGAATGCTCGTTATATGACGTTAAGCGACTTGGCTCGACTTTTCGGAAAAGCTCACCGAGCTCGGCACGGCTTTGCGTTCCCCAAGGGCAAGAACTTTAG
Source organism: Microcera coccophila (assembly GCA_024112705.1). Classification (NCBI taxonomy): domain Eukaryota; kingdom Fungi; phylum Ascomycota; class Sordariomycetes; order Hypocreales; family Nectriaceae; genus Microcera; species Microcera coccophila. Next base: position 2,896 of record JAMYIC010001234.1, read on the forward strand.
TTGTTGGCATAAGACCAAGTACAAGTTATCTTTTAATAAGTTGCTAGATGTCGATTGCTATGTGCTGCGTTGTTGCCAGTGGATGCTGAAAGCAACAGGGGAGCAATATTCCGTCTGTACCAAACCAGGGGGCCAAGCTGAGGCTCTCGATTCTCAATCCGCGACGGCGGCGTTTTCTCCAGGCATTTAGTCATGGGCTTTCATGACTTCACTACCAGACCATCCTTCAGCCTCCTGGATCGGCACTCCCTTACCTCAATCCACCATAGGATGGCTAGAAAGAGTGCTGATGCACTAAAAGGAGAAAACGATGTCGCGCGTTACACTACATAAACCTTACCTTGGGTTTACCGTCGCAAACTAATATTAACCTCTAATGCCTTGGTCAAGCTGACGGTCTGTTGTGTGTGTCAGAATCCCATCCAGCTGCGTCGATGCGATCACGTGCTGCTTATATGCAGCCCAGCACAGCCTTGCCGCGACCGAACCCGACTGCTGGATGCCTCACGGAGCGGGGTCAGCTAGAAACATCCAACATCACATCTATCACGAGTCATCATGGAAATCATCGGTGGCATTGCAAGCGTCGGCTCCATCGTCGATCTATCTGCCAAGGTGATAGCCCTATGCTCGAACTACCTATCCGCCGTCGCCAAAGCCCGAGCCGATATCTCGCGTCTCCAGAAGCAGGTCGAGTGCCTGCGGACCGTGCTGCAAGATGCGACACGCCTACTCGACGAAACTCCAGAGGGATCATCGCTATCCACATCCCGCAAACTCAACGACGCCCTCGAAGAATGCAAACACGAACTAGACCAAGTGCATAACAAGCTTGAACCTAGTACCGCACGACAGGCAATGAGGCGGATTGGTCTTCGCCTCGCGTGGCCATTCAAGAAGAGCGAGGTTGAGGCCATCGTTGCTTCCCTGGCAAACCATCGAGATACAATTGCAACCAGCTTGCAGATTGACCAGACGTAGGTCATGCCTCGTTGACGAACACCACAGCAGCAGCTCACTCTCCTCTCCTCTAGAACCCTACTCCTTCGCATCAACAATGGCATCGAGAACTTAACAGTGCAGACGGCCGTCGATGCATCAGTAGCTTGCAAGCCTCACTTCATTATGCCCTTCCCACGCGATCCTGATTTCGTCAAACGGCCAGGCCTTGAGGCATGGATCCAACAACAATATGAAGGCCCAGCGCATCGAATGGCACTTGTCGGCCTAGGTGGCTTGGGGTATGACAATTCCAGCCGATCTAATCACGATCGAGGCCTAATAGAGTCTTAGAAAATCCCAAATTGCCATCGAATTTGCGCACAAGACACGCATTGCCTCGCCCGATATTAGCGTCTTCTGGGTCCACGGGAGTACGAAAGCAAGATTCGAAGAATCCTATCGATCGCTAGCAGATACGCTCATGCTACCATCTCGCCATAACCCTAACGTCAACATCCTTAAACTCGTCCGCGACTGGCTTCAGAAAGAGGATGTAGCATCATGGCTAATGATCTTGGACAATGCCGATGACCTGGATGTGTTTTTCTCCAGACAGCCAGGTAGCGGCTCTGATGAGGAGCCCATGGCGACTTTTTTGCCAAAGACGGACAAAGGCAAGATTCTAGTTACATCACGCAACTTGAATGCAGCCGAGAAATTAACGGGCAGTCACAAATCGATACAAAAGATCCACACAATGGACGGCTCCGAGGCCTTGCAGATCCTTCGGAACAAGTTAAAGGAAGGCTTCGATGAAAATGCTGCAGAGACTCTAGTCAGCACCCTCGACTTCATCCCACTTGCTGTAAATTAAGCAGCAGCATTCATCAATCGACGTGCACCTCGCGCATCCATTGAGTCATATCTAGACGATTTTCGACAAAGTGAAAAACACATGACCAGCCTTTTGAATCATGATGCCGGTGATCTTCGGCGACATGAGGGCGTGTCAAATTCGGTTGTGGTGACCTGGCAAGTCACCTTTGAACAGATTCGCCAGGAACGGCCGACGGCAGCTCAGCTACTTGCCCTCATGAGCCTCTTCCATGCTCAAGATATTCCCGAGTTCATGTTGTCTGGTTATAGTGATGCTAGTCACAGTGATTCAGGAAGCAGTTGTGGAAGGAGTAGCGACAATATCGATGAGGATTTTGAAGGCGATTTGGATACCCTCAGGGCATATTCGCTAGTCAACATATCTCAAACACATGGGTTTTTGGAGATGCATTCTCTCGTTCAATTTTGCACACGAACTTGGCTTTCGCAGTCTGGTGGCTTAAAGCGACTCCAAGACCTATTTCTGTGGCTAAGTGTAAAGCATTTTCCCAATGGGGAATTTGAAACGTGGACTACTTGCCAGATCTTGATGCCTCACATGCAGTCTCTCTTAAATAAGAAGCCTGCAGACGAAGCTGGACTTCTTGATTGGAGCGAGCTGTTGACGAATATGTCGTGGTATATGCTGAAGAGAGGAAATTATTTCATGGCGGAGCATGGCGCTCAAAACGCGACCCAAGTACGAAGTAGTATACTTGGAGTCGAGGATCCGTTCACACTGATCAGTATGAACGGTCTAGCAATGACGTTTTGGAATCAAGGACGATGGGCAGAAGCCGAGGGGCTACAGGTGCAGGTGATGGAGATAAGCAAGAGGGTGCTAGGAGATGAGCATCCTTTCACGCTAGCTAGTATGAACAACCTCGCATCGACATACCAGGATCAAGGACGATGGGCAGAAGCCGAGGGGCTACAGTTACAGATGATAGAGATAATCAAGAGGGTGCTAGGAGATGAGCATCTTGGCACGCTAGCCAGCATGAACAACCTTGCATCGATATACCAGAATCAAGGACGATGGGCAGAAGCCGAGGGGCTACAGGTGCAAGTGATGGAGATAAGCAAGAGGGTGCTAGGAGATGAGCATCCTGGCATACTGGCTAGTATGAACAACCTCGCATCGACATACCAGGATCAAGGACGATGGGCAGAAGCCGAGGGGCTACAGCTACAGATGATAAAGATAAGCAAGAAGGTACTAGGAGACGAGCATCCTTCCACGCTGACTAGTATGGGCAACCTCGCGTCGATATACCAGGGTCAAAAACAATGGGCAGAAGCCGAGGGGCTACAGGTGCAAGTGATGGAGATAAGCAAGAGGGTGCTAGGAGATGAGCATCCTGGCATACTGGCTAGTATGAACAACCTAGCAGCGATATACCGGGATCAAGGAAGATGGGCAGAAGCTGAGGGGCTACAGCTGCAGGTAATAGAGATAAGCAAGAGGGTACTAGGAGACGAGCATCCTAACACGCTAACCGGCATGCACAATCTGGCATATACTCTCCGGGGGTTGGATCGTTTAGACGAGGCACTGACCTTGATGCGTGCCTGTGTTTCTCATCAGCGTCGTATTCTTGGCCCAGAGCACCCAAATACTATATTAGCTTCAAAGATGCTTGTGAAATGGGAACAAGATCCTATGTAGGATATTCAAAATTAATGAGATTTACTTTGAGAGACAAATTACAGAAGATTTATTTTTATTTTAAACTCTAAAACTATTAAGTTAATCAACTTGCATTCAGATTTACATAGAGAGTAATAAGTCAGGTACCTTTAATTTACAGAGTTTGCTCTCCCAGGGAGCATTCTTTAATTATAAAAACTGTTGCGGGCAAGTTATGTGATCAGAAAAATTACCAATACTTGATCCTTATGGACACTGGGAGTGATGGGCAGATGAAAGTTTCAGATGCTTGGTGCCTATGCGGGGCGCGTATAACGATATTCCGCCCTTACATGTCCGGGGAGGCTTAAAGGGTACACGCAGGTACAAATTAATGCTCCTTCCCGGCTCTTATTGTCCACATAATTCATAGCGTTGAGCTTTTCCGGATGGGGGTTGTCTAACGGGGCTCCGGACCGGGTTGGGCTGTCTCGGCGTATCGAAAGTGGAGAGAGATCAGAAGCATGGAACTAAGGTTTTGGCACGAGATGATGAACCTGTGGCTTAAAGCGTCTCTAGGGCTGACACGAATCCACCTAGTCCTTAGTTACTGACAGAACTTTGACAACTGGAAAATAAGAGATGGAACAAGGAGGCATTGGAACCTGCTATTGCACCGAGTCCTGCCAGCGGTATTGATCCATAGTCCTTTAGGCTATCTGGACATCGGGACGAAAGATCAGCGACGAGAAGTTGCTTGAATATTTCCTCCATATCAGCGTGGAAGACCCAGTCTGGGCTATCATCGAGCAGCTGAAAGAGGTTCCAGCGACATCCAGCGCCTTCGACATCGGCAACGGAATCATCTTCAAAAACCATCCTCCCCATTCGATCAGCGACAAAGGCCTAGGAAGTGGTAGAGAGGGAAACTCCGTCAAAACCTTTACAAACACCTAGACAGCAACACGACCTTAATCAGCTGCGCCCCGATCAAAGCTGCATCTGCCGATCCGGTGATGGACGGTCATCCAGACAAACCATGCTCTACATCTTTAGTATGAGTAAAGCTGGCAACATCATGATAGAATTTCATAGAATATATGTGAGGCGAGAAGCGCTAGGGCGTAGCTGGCCGCTCTTAGATCCGGAGATGTCGAATTACTTATCACATTTTCTTACAGCCTGCACATTAGTAAGTCCCTTAGACCAACAAGATGTCTGACACCCTGACTTAGTCGCTTTGGTAGTGATGATGCGTGTTGGTCCAAACGAGATGAGATGCCAAGCCTACCCGCGCAGCATTTAGGAACCGGAAGGCAGTCAAACCCCGGGATATTGAGTGTTGCGAAGTTTCAAGTCAGCACTCTCTGTCCTACGCGTCAGTTCTAGCCACGCACGATGCAGCATAAAGGTTAGTGTTTAGCGGCCGCAATGCCGGAAGCTCAAATGCATTTGCCTCCGGCACTGCGACTCGTGCAACGTCGCCCCGATTGAGCTCAACAACTAGGTCCTATGCCAACGACTGAAGTCCTTGCTCTTGGGAACGCAAAGCTGAAGCGTCTCTGTTGCCTCCGGCGGCCCTGCCAGGAGCCCTCCTCGCCTTCGGCTCGAGCTCTATAGTGACTTTTTATTCAAGCCCTCTTTTATCTACTCTCAATTTTAATAGAGGGAATTGATGATTACCACCCACGCGGGTAGTCAGCCCCCTATAGCCTGTAATATCTTGATCTAATAAGCGGTAAAAGTAGCAAAAATAGCCAGTTACTGTTCAGTATTTAGGGTTAGGGTTATAGCTAGTAATTGTGGTAGCGTACCTTGATGGGCTCCCTTTAGAAGAAGCAAACCTGGAACCTGCCGCCCACTCCGCGACCTTCATCTTCCACGCAGCTTTTCCTTAATAACACTGTGGACGGCTCCAATGCCAGTGACGGAACCGACAATGAGGAAGATGACGACGATTTCTCGGGCATAAATACAACGCTGGACAGCGAGGGCCATCGAAACGTCTCGCTTGTTTCGGCCCACATGCCAAGTGTACCCGCAAGGATGAGGTTTAGAACAGTTGCTTGATTTTTTGGATCAGTTAGTATTCCTCTCCAATACTACTTACTTCTTCGTCATCTTACATTCAGACTCTTTGAATCAGCACTCATAATGGTACGACTACTCGCACTTACAGTCGGTATCGCACAATGGGTCAGGATCGTCTCCGGAACGGCTCTTGATTTTCTACCTAATGAGTAGCTGACCTATGGTCCTTATATAGATCAATTAAAATCATCTTCCTGATACAGAGGGTCCTTATTGAAACGCTGTTGCGGCTTTCCTTGTATGGGGTCTAGTTTCATCCGTCAGTTGTGCGACCGGATGCAGTTGATCCTTTGATCCTAGGGCCCAGTGCGATAGTCACAGTTGGTTCGTCTTATCTGACCTAGTGCGACAGTCGGTCTTATAATACCAGCAGTCGTTGCTGCCGCAGCGCTCATGATACCGACGGAACTTACAACTGGAGGTGGTCACATTGTAGGTGGGATCACAGCTACTACCGGCGAGTTTCTCTATATCGTCAGTCTAGCGCACAATGGAGAACACTTCTGTGGAGGCTCGTTTTTGAACGCAAACACTGTCCTCACGGCAGCTCACTGTAGTATCTATCCGGCGTCAGAGCATCAGGCCCACTCCGGATCTCTTGTAACTTTTTCTATGCTCATCAAACTACTTGCCGCTTCTTCGTTACCACAATTCAGCTTTTGCGATTAAGTGGCCGCGTACTAACTTGTATGATGATTTCATACGACGCTTGAAACCACCTGGGAAGTTATGTCGAGTCGACCAAAGTCTATCGCCAGGCGAAAAGTAGCGGGACTGGCAGCACTATCACATTTGGAAAAAATAAAGAGTACTTTGTGAGATAGGGTGATGGCGTCTTCGTTGCCAATACTGGAATGGGAATCTGCAAACGAATCTCTTTCCTATGGGGCTCGACAATTTAGCTTGACAGTGAGCGGGACACGCAATCTTAGCATTATCAGCCAAGTATATCGTGCCTCTTATTTAGAAGATTATGTACGATCGCTCATGGTATGCTCAGCAACCTCGGACGTAAGGTTTATCTAAACTCTCAAACACGACATCCTAGCAGCTAACGACTTGTTCTGAAGGGACAGACTTTTAAATCCAAGGATGGAATATCTTGGTAAAAATGAATACTAAGTTATGAGCAGAATCGATGGTGCATGTCCTCGAGAAAGGGAAGGGACTTGCGTTGAGGAGGATGGCAGTGAGACTGCAGAATTGAGCGCATGTACGTTTCGGCACTAATGTGGGCATTCGACATAGAGGTAAAGCCGTGATCCAAGACGGATAGTATGGACATCAAAACAACTAAAGACGACGCAGGGCCTCGCCTATTCCAGTATGAAATGCTTCTCTGAAACGTCGTTCGTTCTTGGAAATGTTGCCATAATTACTAATTGATAAGCTGTGGGGCGTTTTGAATTCTAGGCAACCAACAACACCTAATGCACGCACCATATTTGGAAAATTTCTCACCTCACAACCAAAGCCCAACAACATCACGAATCATGGCATCTGACGACAACGACTGTCACCTCTTCAGACTTTCTACTGAACTTATCCTGGATATAGCCAGTTTCCTTGATCCGTCAGAAATCCTTAATGTTGCACTCACTTGTTCACGTCTCCATCGCCAAGCTGAGAGAGAGCTACAGCAACACCAAAGATACCATGTCACATCTGATTTATCACCAAAAGTGATGCTTGAGCTTCTCGAGATGGCTTCAACATGTGCTAGTGTGAACTGGTATATGCGCGAGATGGAAATCTGGGGTAGCCGAAGATCGTGGGGAGACTGGTGTACCTGGAAACTCTCGCCATCAGGTGCGTTCCAGATTGTTGAAGAAGACAGCATGAAGCCTCAAAATGGACTTGAAGAGGTACAGAAGTACTTGAACCTAGCAGGCAAGTGGTGGAATATCCCCGATGATGATCTCAATGCCGCAAGAAGTGAGCTTGAGTGCGGTGGGGATGGGTTCATCAAGATGCTCCTTTTTGCTTCACATGACCATCTGGAGAGCATAAAATTTGTCAAGAGAGGTGATGATACCCACACAAGCTTGAAATGGCTGACCAAAGCTATCGGGTGGAGCGTAGCCAGCGGAAAATGGCCCCCGGGTTTTCTATCTCTCCGCCATGTCGCAGTTGGTGTTGTCGCTGGAACTGAACTTGACGGTCATCTCGTGCATCGGCGGGCTCTTGACCTAGCTGGGATTCTGAATCTTCCGAATATCGAGAATGTATATTTCAATGACCTTTCTCAGCAAGCAGAACAAAGCGACGACGAGCACTACAGGCAAGGACAACCAGAAGATTTTCACCTTTCGCCGCATTCTTCTTCCATACGGCACATCTATATCGATTCGGCACGCCACCTTACACCTTGGTTCCGCGACGCTTTGGTTACTGCTCCAAGAGAACTTGAAACAATGGCAATCAGAGGTTGCAATATGAGAGGGGAGTATTTTGAGCTTGACGACATGGATATCATCGCCTATGGTTTGGTACACAACTATGAGTCCACCCTGGAGTCGCTCATTCTCTATAACCTTGGAGATCTACATGGGTACAGATGCGCGGTATATGAAGTACTTGCGCTCGAGCGCCGGAGCGCGTTGAAGCAATTCTCGATCGATATCGAAGATTTGGAGCTGCAGGCACTTCTTGATGAGGCCTCTTCATCCTCGGCTGAATTTGTTGAGTTAATGGGGAGAGAAGAGTTTTTTCCAATCAGTATGGAGGCCTTGATGCTCTGTTGTGGCTCGAACGGGCCCAGTCACATCCAGATCGAGGAAGATGAGGAATGGATTGATGTCCTCGATGAAATGGTTGTAGCTCTCATCAACAGCAAAGACGAGCTATATGAGAACTTGCAGGTTATATACATAGATTGTGTGGAAAGAGAATCCTCCGAACAGCGATCGAAGGCTGCTTTTCAGAAAGCAATCACCGCCGGCCGGAAGGCTGGAGTGCACGTTCATACTCTGACGAACAGGGATGACGGAGAACACTGGAAAAGATTTCCGGGTGCACCAGATAAATTCGATCTAAGGACGGGTTCTTTTGGCCCCAGGCCTGCTACGTGGAGAGTCAGTCGTTTTACCGGAAACTGGGAGGAGCCGGGCTGTGAAGGATGCGGAAAGTGTGCTGAGTGCCTGAGAGTTTATCCTAAGCATGTTTGGAAGAGCATAGATGCTAGGTAATTCAATCTAGGGTATTGGTCTACTCGGTTGGCCCCCATGACCAGTCATCTTCTACCATTCTGCATGTATTCATATTCCATTATGAACTAGCAATAATCGCAAGGAGCGGAAGTGCCGGATCAGGAGTCACCTGTTGCGGATGACGGGCTTTGCAGTCATGTATGTGTTTCGGCCGACAAGATGCTGGCGCGCTTCCGCAAGCTTCACCCTTTCATCAGTGGGCATCTTCCCTCCTGGCAAGGAAGTGGTTGTATTTGATCTACTGGGTTGGCGCGTTGGCATCATAACTTACTACGATAACAACGCCGCCCCGGTGCTGGCTTTGTAGATGGCGTATTATGGGATAAACGGGAACAAGATCCGACTACGCCTAGGGCTCGAGTTTGATGGACTTAAGGGCAGGGCCTGGCTTATGAGGTGGCTCCCGACGCGGGCATTCGATAACGGCATCCATATTGTTTTCAGTAACCCGATCGGAATGGATGATGACCAGCTGAAGAACGGCTTGGAGACTTCCTAGCGGAATGTCGTCGATTGGGCGAGGACATGGCTCTCTCAATGTGCACCTGAAACAAGTTGGAGTTGGTAGACGGGTTTAGGTACCGGAAGGCGAGGAGACCTGACGTTGTATGGGAATATTATAGCCAAGACCCATCAAGGTGAGCTAAAAGTAGCATCAATGAGTGAGAAGTCTTCGGCTGCCCGGTGTCGGAGTCCACAAACAGGTTCTGGTATTTATCTTCAACGACCAGTGTATATGCGCACTGAGGAAGAATTGCGAATATGATAAACCGTAAATCGCGAGTCAACTTGCTGGGGGACGGAAATAAAATAGACGAGACTAAATAGACGAGACTAAATAGACGAGACTTATCAGCTCTGTGTCCGTCTTCTAAGAGACAACATCTCGCAGTTTAACAGTATACAGGTTGTATCAAGTAACCAATCAAGAATCTGCTGCTATGCAGCATCACCTTTAGGCGGTCGCTCGCGGTCGACCATCAACTGTGTTGATACCATCAGGAAATATCAAATAGCCTGTATGCAGCCTATCAGTAAGCCTATTTAACTTGCCTTGCAGTGAACGTCTTTCTTATGATTCTATAGAGTATCTTCGCTAGATATAATACTTGAATCTCCCCGGAGCCCTTAATTCTTCAAAAAAAATGCTCGACATCTCTATAAGCGAGTCCCCGAACATTTCGAGATGTCCACACGTCAGCCCAACCTGTTTTTTGTTATAACCTTCTCATCTCCATTACCGCCTCAATGGACAATAACCTGACATCACCCAATGATAAGCCCACACACTCTTCTCTGACCTGTCTACCCTGCTGTTCCCGTCACCTAAAATGCGACGGTGAGAATCCGAATTATATCTAGTGCGTCCAAGCCGCGAAACAATGCCACTATGCTCGATCATGTCGAGGCGAACTCGATCGTGCAGCTCTGGCGGAGCGGCGCAAACGACTCGCAGTAGTGTAGGGTGACTCTTTAGTTGCGACCTCTGTACGAACCTCGCACGTACAAGACGTGTCAAGGTCTCGTCAAAGATCAGGACCGTCAGTCTCAGCTCATTGGAGCAAGCATTCTAGACGACCATGGTCTGCTCGCTAGAATAGGCGACAGCAACACAGTGTCAAGGCCTCGTGTTCAAGTCAACAAACTTGAAAATGACGCTTTAATCGATCTATACTACCAAAACTTTGACGAATTATACCCACTGGCTTTCCCTCGGAGACACTTAACGAAGCTCTACCATGACCCAAACAGGCAACGTAGCTTCAAGCCCCTTGTCACGGTCTTGCGTTTTATCGGCTACGTTTATTCTGCCAAAGAATAGTCATTGCTATTCTAGGACTTCGTAGAGGCGTCCTTCGCACAAGCGTCACAGCTGCATCCAGTCAATGTACAATGTTGGCCCTTGTACTCAATTGCTCGATTTTGGTACGGCCACAAAGCAGAAGCTCAGAGAGAAATGGATGCTACAGTTAAGTTCGCCGTAAAGCTTGAGATGTCTCGTAGTGAATTAGCGAACGAGTATGGAGGGGGAGGCGCAGTATTAGCGGAGTCTTGGAGACGGACATGGTGGACAACATACCTCATAGGGGCCTACTATGTGAGTACCTTGGGGACTATAAGCTTTGTAGTTCTTAACATCGAGGCTACTACAGGACTTCCCTGCGAGGAGTCTGAATACCAATCAAGGGTATGTAGTCTTGCGATGCCAAGTCTGATCCTAAATGCCAATATGCACCAGTACCTCCATGCTGAATGTCTGGGAGGTGAGTGTTGAAAACACCACGATTTGAGACGCTATCCGAATGCTAGCTTCATGAGACTGAAATAGTGAAACTGATACTATAAAATTCTTCAAGCTAATTGCCGTTGAACCGTCATAATTCCTAAACACTACCTGGAGCTTAGCTACGAATAAACGAGCGCACTGATCATCAATCGAAAACTTAACTAAGTGAGAAAAGAAACGGCAGGAAGTATCGAAGAGAATAGAGGGTTGTTGAGCAATGTGATAGACTACAAGCCAGACTAACTTACTCAACGATGGAGTAAAATTGGATTGGTTCGGTAGAAATCTCAGCGACAGGGGTAAGAAGAAAAAGAGGTAGCTGAAAGCTCGGTATTTCGATCCCTGAGCATGACGCCTGGTTGCGCTCTGATGTTCAATCTAAGAAGATCAGAGAGGTCAGGGGGCATTGCCAGCCCAAAAATGATCTCATTCCATAAATAGGATCGTACTAGAGCGAGATATCTCGAATAATAGACTGAACGAACCAGGGACTTAGCAAAGCCTACGCAGCAAGCAAGCAAACTGGACACACGCACCCCTATTCCTCAACGTCCTCATTCCTATCCCCCTCAACATCCTCATCCTCATCGTCTTCATCCTCCTCATCGACATCAGAGTCTTAGGGGAAGACAGAGGGCAGTACATGGTTGCAAGCACGGCGATATAACGGCGGAGGCTGAAAAACCTTATGCCAGTAGGAGGTTAGCTGTAATCGGCCCGAAGGATAGCAAGAAAGAACATACAGAGAAGCCATTAAGGTAAGTGAAAGCACACTCCGCCAAGTATCGGAGGGAGTTGGCTTGATCAAGGGCCACTTGGGCCAGGAAAGTGCTTCGAGCCGCCCGGAGACGATACTCCTCAACTTCAGGGTTAGAGCGACCCTCCTGCGCGCTGGCGGCGGACAGAGCCTGGAGGATCTTCTTTACCAAGACCTGGAGCCCCTTGATATGAGCCTGAAAGTGAGTTAGCAGGGACAATACCGAGGAAGAAAGAGCTATACCCAGCTACGCCGTTCGGCGAAGATGGCAGAAGAGAGCCGATAACAGGCGCCCTGATACTCCGGAGGGACTGCACGACAATCTTTGTTGTTCGTGGCACAGTGAACACACTTCAAGGGACCAGCTAGGAGATAGCGCATTAGCAACAGCCAGCGAGGGAGGAGGAATAAAGACTCACTGAGCGTGTCGCAACAGGCAGCAGGAAGGGGATCGCCCTCTTCCAGCAGGGCCAGCTTACGGAGGCACCGACCACAGGGAACGCGACGCCTTGGTATATGAGAGTCAGCTACGCGACAGCGGTAATAGGCCAGGGCGACGCACTGACGGCCAGCAGGGATGACCTTCTTCGGCTTCTTGACCGGAGGATCGAGCTCTGGTGGCTCAGTAGCAGTCTGCTTTGGCAGGCGAGGAGCAGGGGGCCCAGAGACAGCGCCCTCGCCGCGAACAATCTTAGGACAAGCGGTAGGAGACACCCTAGATGCAGTCGCAGGACGCCCAGGGTTACCAGGAGGCGCGGTCGTAAGAGTCGAGACCAGCGGGGGAGCCGGCGGATTGATAGAGCCTAGCTCAAGGGGTGCAGCGAATTCTTCGGGCCTAGGAGGTCGCGTTAGTACCAGCACAAGAAGGGGACGCGCCAGAAACGAGCCACCAGGGCAGAGAGCTTACATGATGACAAGGAGAGCTGTCGACGATAACGAGAATGACGATAAAGCTGCCTTGTTGTAGTTAGCGTCAGGCCCCCGAGACCGGGCACACGCAAGGGCTTACCGAAGCTGGTCGTGACGGAGATGTAGAGGAGAAGAAGAAGTGAGAAGTGGTGGTTGAGAAGTGAGAACTTAAGGCGGGCAAACTGCAGCCGGGGCTCGCGCACCTCACTTGAATAACCTGCCTCGTGCTCGTTGCAGAGCTCACCACGCTACCAATAAGGAGGGACTAGGAAGATGCGCAACAGTGCATCACAGCTACGAGCCTTTGAAACCTACCCCTAGGTTAGCCTCAAAGATCTACAAATACAAGCAAAGTCTTTAAGATATCTCAGTAATATAGCTAAGAGGTATTCCAGGGCGAGAAAGCTAGGTTAGACAGGGTTATACCTTAACGTTTATACTATAATAGATATCTAGGTATTAGAGTTAGCGCAGGAGAGGCGCTGCGATATCGCTGCTGGGAAGAGGATATAAGTATAATTTCTCTGAGCTTATAGGACATAATAGAAGACTCACCGCACCATCGACTAAACATATAGCGCGTAAGGCCCACTTGTAGATTATCATCTGCTCTAGGTTGCAGTAGTTGCACAAGGAAGGTGATACTGCCAAGACGTTCGTTTTTCTTTTCGGGTCCAGGCTTTGCTTTTCCAAGATTGAAGATGCGTTGTATCAAATCTAGTTTGAAGAGCTTTGCTCGTTTGACAGCTGTTAGTGTCATCTTTGGAAATGCTGAACAAAAAGTTCTTAGGCATGTGTTTATAGTTCCCGGTACAAACTAAGACGTTAAACCAACCCAAGGCATAAAGACTACTCACAATTTCTTTTCAGCAGTACCGCCGATTTAACAAGAACAATCATCAGGTGACGTGAAAACATCCGATTAAAGGGACGGCAAGCCAATTCGATCCTTGCCCCCGCTGAAAATCAAGAACATATCGCAGTTAAGTGACAGACTCGGCGGGGTATTGAACAGCTTGTGGGTAAAGAGAAGATACTCACAGGTGTCCTCTGAATGAATGAGATTGGCTTTTTGAGATACAATTAAGAAAACATACTACTTCCAGCGTTTTGTTCGGCCTCTCAAGGGGCTTAACGGTTGGAATTTTGAGCTTGTCATGATCCATATCAGTTGCCAACGCACAAACGAGCGGTTCTTGTTGATGAAGCCTGTCCGCTATAGAAGACGTCACTTGTGAAGAGCCAGACTCACTTACACAGAGCATCATAGATTCGAGTCCATGCTGATCTTCCCCCGATAAGGCCTCATGGAAGTTACGTCAGTCGTCAACGATACTTCGAACACTCCTCCTTACCTTTACCTACGAATTCAAAGGTGTCATCCTTGGCCGGTAAGTCACATTCAATGCGTTGAAATTCGTTTCCCTCGTCCTCGATGACTTTTTTGAGCTTTATTTCAGGCGCAGAGAGGAGGCAAAGACGGCTAGGGAAGCAATATCTATTGGCATAAGGAGGAGGTAAACTGTTAATAAGAAGAAAAAGAAATTGCGTTAGCGAGGTGCAGTAAGAATTAGACGATAGAAAGATGACGCTGCGTGGGTACAAGCACTCCTCGTCAAGCCAAAAACATATCGACCCGGCTTATTAACAGGTGCTGAACTTACCCTTTGAGATAGCTAGTTAGTGGATTTTAAGCTCTTGCTAGCCACCTCAATGGTAAGTTTTGTAGATATGCCTATAATGGAGAGTATACACGTCTTGTTACTCTTGCATCCTATAACAATGCGGAATTGGCTGAGCTGTATGGTGAAAAGGTCATTTGGGAACAAGGACACAGGCAAGATCGACGTCGAAACTCTTGAAAGAAATTCATGAGTTCAAGTCTCAGCGGAGCTTGCACCTCAGCGAGCATAGGCCAAGGCAGTTGGCATGAAGCCCCAAGGGACTGCAATCGGGGATCCTAGGCAAGCTGATCTAAGTGAGGAATCACTACAGACTAGGATGGCTAGCTCAGGGCAAGGGTGAGATGGGAGTAAGTAAAGTACGACAAATAAGACGGTCAGTCGGTAGAAGTAGATGAAGTGCATATTTGATATCTTGACATTTGGATTTTTTTCTCTTGTTGCGCGAGATAATGCGTTTTGACTTTAACAAACCATGGCCTTGATGTAACAGACTTAATTGGTCCCTATCAGAATGACTGTCCCCTGATCGTAGAAACCGAGCAGGTGCTCTACTTTTAGTATTGTGATATTAGCACGATGCAACTCATCAACACCACCTATACGCACGCACTCGACCTACAGTCGAGGGGGTTGATGGGGACTGACGATGCCCACCGGCTCAGCCTGACCGAGGATGTAGCCAAAATGGGGGACTTGACGCGTTGGATGGCAGTGTGCGCTAGGTGGGTAAATGATACCCAAATGTACCTCCTCTACAATGTGGCAAGTCTTCCAGCTATAGATAGTATAGGTACTTTCACTCGAATCTCGTAGTATATAGGTTATTTTATTTAAGTGCGTCTCTTGCCGAAGAGACTAGGAGTTCAGCCGCAGTGTTATGACCCGACGTCAGACCCAGCGGTCTACCACAGCAGAAAATCGATAGCCCTACTCTTAGCGCCTATAATTAGCCTTATTACCGCAATCCCAGCCACAGATCATTTACTTGAAATGGCGCCGTGACACAATAACGGGCCTGTGTCGATGCCCTTTCGAGACGAGATTGGAACGCC
>JAMYIC010001237.1:2078-22921 GCA_024112705.1 Microcera coccophila
CCGCCAGATCGGATCGAACCATGGCAGACACCATCTCGCATCGTTTTGCTCTGAGACGTCTGGTCGAGATGGCGTTCGAGCGAGCCCGAATCCAGTTTCGACGGCATAGGCCTGATCCCTGCTCACCACACCACAAGCCCTTTCACTACTGCAGTCACAGGACCTCCTTGCCACGCCGAGCCTAGGAATGGAGCCTCCTGCATCCCGCTGACATGGCATTCGGGAGATTGGCGCCTCTCACAGCGCGAGACGGATCGCATGCCTTCTGCACCACGCTCATGCCCGTGCTCTGCCTCGCTGATTCTTGACTCAGCGAGCTCACCGGGCATCCAGGAACAGGGCTGATATGCCGGATAATTGCCTGTTATTGACGCAAGTCCCGGGGACTGGCATCTCCGCGAGCCCAGGGCCAAGCATCGCCCGTGTTGTCTGAAGTAGCTGTTGTGATCCGGACAACAGCAGCTTCGGCATTCAACCTCGGAACCTTGATTGGAGAGTACCTCCGGATCCAACCTGACAGTGCGCCGCCCAGGGACCCTTTCCATCCTGGCCATTCACCTCTTTTGATTTAGGGGTGTATTCGATCCCTCTGGGCGGCTCAAAGTGGCAGCTTTATCGATAATGGGTGTCCTGCTTTAATAGTTTATTGATTCCTTCTCCAACTCCCTCTTTGCTACTGGCCTTATCCCCTACCCATGGGCAACTTTATCCGCCGCACAGCCCCCCCATGATGCAGCTAGCATCACGGTGCGACGGGACCTTCGACAAGGGGATCCACTAGGGCGCACTGATGCCATGTTGCCCGATGCTTCGAGACTTCCATCAGCGGTGGGCCCCCAATACCGTCCGTCCTACTCCCGCTCCGGCCGACTCCAGTCCGGACACGAGAATTCCAAGACTCTGCGACTCGGAGTGGCTCCAGATGAGGTGGCATGGGGGTTTAAACCTCCTGGGGCCTGGCTATGTCGCTAGCTGTTGAGCGCGCCAAGCTGTGTTCCAACGGCTTTAACCCTTTTATCGATGCAGGTCGAGTTTAATCGGAGGCAGCGGCTGGACGGGACGTGAGAGTGGGCTAGCTCCACCGCTCTGCAGGCGTGAGGCCCTGAGCTTCACGAACCGGACAGATCAACCAACCACTCAATTCCCACAGCATGGGTCTACTGCCTCTTCGCTTCTAGGGTCTTCAAACGGGCATGCGAAGCATACGGATCTCAAGCACCGTGTTTTTCCGGTGTTCATCGCTGACGTCTCCAATGTCTCCGTACGTACATGGAGGAATAGCCTGATGCTAGTATCAACCTTCTGGAAGTTTTCTCCCAACGCCGTGAATTCAGGGCAATCCGATAATCCCCTGATGATGGCAACACCTAACTTATTCGGGAGTAAGGAGTGGCCTCGCTTATGTCTTTCCGGGGTTGCTTGGCTGCAACGCCTAGGTTGCTTTCGCAGGTAGTCCTTCACGAGCTCGCCGCAACATCCGCTTCACAAATTGAAGACCAATGCTCCTGGATCATCGAGGATCGAAAAAGGTCAGGCGCTCTTCAATCCACCCTAAATTGAAGCGTTTGACGTCCAATGTTCCCTGCAGCCACCTCAACATGCTTGTCGATTTCGGAATTTCTGATTCGCTCCATCGTCTGCAGACATTGCTGGCAAGGGTTGCTGCTTCCGTCAACAAAGAGGCATTGAGTCACGATGACGGACCAATTGTTTCTCACGGTACTGCTCCGACTTCGCTCTCATCAACAGAGCCGATTCTACACGCACTGCCACCTGACGTCTGCCTCTCGGGCTGTCGTGGAACAAGCCCGTATTCTCCGACTGACCGAATCTTCCGACGTGGTTGTTTCAGCAGGCCTCATGAAGAAGTCTGTTTCGACCTTTCCGTTGAAGGGTCCGACGATTCTCGCGCTTATGCGCGTGAAACCAAACTTGGGATCAACCCTGCCCATCCATAGCCAGGGACGGCCTGCAGTTCCACGTTTTCCCACCACCTTCATTTCGTGCCGACTACTGGATGCCCTGCGTCTTTCATTCTCCCGTACCACGCTTAAGCCACAACAGCTGTCCCAATTAGTGCCATATTAGTCTCTTACCTTCGCACTGTACTGGAACTCTTGGGCCATCCGAATCTCCGTGCTCCTGGACCACCCTAAATTTGATTGAACTTGCGAGGCCTAAGCTCCCTTCCCCCCCAGTCCCTTTCGCCAATGCAGCAAATTTGATGCCAGATGACTGTTTTCGGTCTGGGGAAGACAATTCCGCACGCCGGACCCCTGGGTTTGCCGTGATGGTGCACACACCATTTCATCTTAATCCTTGACTTCCCCGGATTTTTGAGTCCCTCGACAAGCGACGCTGCCATGACAGCGCCATCGGGCTTCAGTTGGTGTCGAAATGTCCCAGTCATGTCTCTGGAGAACGCTTCACCTATTCAGGTCAGACAGGTCATCCTTGGACTATGACGGGGGCTAGACTCCAGGGCTGCTTCGTTGGCTTTACCGAGCTTTAGCCAATAGCATCGCAACCCGAATCTCACGGTGTTCTTGAGTTTGGGCAGATTTTGCTGCACCAACCAGGATCACAAGGCTGGAAAAGCAGAAACTCACTTTGGCTCGAAGTCGGGAAGCTTCCCATTGGTATACCCATGATGCCTCCATACTGGATTGGATGTCAATTTCCCAAGTTACGGATTTATGGATGCCCCTGCCAAATACCAGTCCGCAACTCAATTGAGCCTCTGTTTTAGCGAAGTAATGGAGAAAAAGGTTCCATACCGTGCGGCTCCTCGAATTGTCCAACCACATCTCGAATACGAACTCAGATTGGCTTGCAGCTAGTTGGTAAGGAGGGCTTCTGTTTACGCCACAAACCTGGGGTCTCGATTACCCAATGTCAGCAAAGCGAGAAGGAAGCCTCATGGTATCTGATGGCGGTCCCAATTAGGAAGCGGCCGGTCGTATGAATTCTCCAGGAACATTGCGTGGCGTTGATAAAGCCTTATCAGAGGCTGAACCTGGTTTACAAGTTCACGGTTTCCCATTGCGTGGAAGATTATGCAATGACCTGACGGGCATTGTGCTTGTCCTGCGATGATAGATCTGATGAACGTTGATCTCACCGCTCACGCTACCTGGCGATGGATGCTAGCACAAAGTGATCTTTGAAGAACACACATGACTCCTCCAATAATAACGTTTCATGCAGTGAGAACCTACCTCTCTGGCCGCTTTCGCACGGCACAGATTTCATCTCCTGATCGTATATCTTCTGTCGTACGAGAAGGGTATGCGATGGAACCAGCTCGTCAATAGGAAGGCCGACGCGTCACCTCAAGTTTTGTTCTTGACCTCATTGGCACTGTTGGTATGCGTGTGGACGGCATGATGGCCTCGAAAGTCGAACGTCGCTCTGCTTTGACACTAGCTTTACGCTGAGACATCAGGCCGCCACTACGTCTACTCTGACACGGGGTGATGAGATTGCGAAGAGCATCTTGCACTATCGTACTTACATTAGTCTCTTCGTCTCGGATCCTTTTTGTGAGGTACACGTCTTCTCGGTTAAGCAAGGCTTCCGGGGTGTGGGACACATTCCGGCATGGCTAGAATCGGAGTCGGATGGCCTCTGATGTTGGGACGCCTGATAAAAAGTTAGAAACGCCCTTGGGGAAATGCTAAGGCCTATCAAGCGCCTATTTGAAGCCGCGGCCAACCATGGGTAGCGATGCTCGGTACGACACGCATCCGTGGGTGCCCAACTCAACGGGACCAGGCGATGAGGCGTCTCGAGCAACATTTGGCATCCAGCGATCCACCCACACTTCGGATTTAGAGGTTCTCAGCCCGGCTAGCAATCAGAACCGAGCGCCGCAGTGGCGCCCCGTCCGACGCCCGAGCTTCAGGTTTATTCGCCGCTACGGATCTGCAGTCGAGGGGGCGAGAAGGAAATTTAGGCTAAGTAAGCCAGACCAGCAGATCAGGGTCTCGAGGGTTTGTTAGATCTGCGGTAGCCCTAGCCATTAGGAAAAAATTTGGCTTACGCTTCAACGACGTGGTTGGCGACAGCTATGGACTACGTATGAGCGATATGACGATGCATTTAATCCCACAGGAGCCTCCTGTCGAGCGCCGGATTTGGGAGTTGGCTCCTGATTGGGAGCGGTTGGGGGGCTCCTCATGTTCGGCCCGAGTGATTGATCAACAGGACATTCGATAACTTCCTTGGAATTCGTAGCACTGCAAAAGTTTGAGGGAGCAAGATCAGTGATTAGTTCTCATGATGAGTTGGGACAGGGTAGGTACTTTGAGCGATGGGTCCGACGAGGCAAACGACGACTGTCGGCATTGTTGTACAAGACCATTTGCGGTTACTTGCTTTTTCCTTTACCGCGAAGGACTGATCGGCGGCTATCCTATCTTTTCGGGACGCGCTAAGGAGGCATTACGTGGTAAAAAGTTCTAGAACTTGAGACCATACGCCAGGAGGCCAGACCAGAGACCATGTCCTCATGGCGTGCATGAAAGGTTTCAGAGCGTCTAGTGGGGTTGTGAGACGGCTGGGATCTGGAGCTTCTGATCTGATGGGTTTCACTTATTTGCTTTTTTCAACGCCGACTTGCTCTCATGATTGAGATGGGTCAGATCCGCCAAGTGGCTCATGACCTCGACTGCACAGTCTACACACCGCTGGTTACAGATTACAGCCCACAGGGATAATAAATGCTAGCTAAATACTAGCTACAGTTAAGGTATGTAGAGTTTCTCTGTAACTATTAATCCGATGATCAGATGCCTCTCTTCTGTTATTATATGAACAAGGATCCATCTCCTTATTCCGCTGTGACGAGTTACAACAGAAAACTACGGAATTGAACATTGGTTATCCCTGTGGACTGTGGACACGGCTGATTGAGGATCAGGATTGCCAGGATTCTTTTGCATGCATGCATCAACTAGATCTACCTCCACCAGCACACGTGCAGGCTGTCCACGGATGATTGAATCATCAACGTTGTGGCTCGAGTCTTGGACCCCACACACTGCCGACCCGTTTTCAGACTCTCACAGGAGTCTTGTAACGTTCAACGTTCGATTTGGCCTTTGTTGATGGCTTCATGCTTCCCCAGGCGTTTCTTTGTGAGCGTCTCAGCGGGCAACTGCTGGCTCTCGTCAGCCGCTTTCATCATCGAGCTACCCGCTGGCCAAACCCCCATCATGAGCAGGGATACGTCATTCGCCAATCCAAGCGCCAAAGCAAGGAAACTCGATGCAGGGACTGAGCTGAGGCTTCAAAGAACTCTTTCAGCGTTGTCCGCAGGGATAAACGAGATTAATGAGATCACCGGTAGCCATACGCGCCGTACAGTTCTAATGTAACTTTCGCTCGAAGACACGAGACGCACGTTTGGGACTTTCTCTTTTGCATGTCTACTTGTGATGCGAGCGCGGAAAAACTCCAACTAAAATAACTTGTTTGTGTAAATGCGACCGCGATGAAGGCATGCCCTCTAGCTCTCGTCGCCATCTCCGCGGCCCTTGGCAGTGCTGATATGGTGACCGTCACCGTCGCACCCGTCATCCCCTCCACCGAACCATCATGGAAAGACGACACATCCTTCACCTCGGCAATCCTCAACAGCACAAACTTGTACCGCAGCGAGCACAACGCCAGCGACGTGGCCTGGAACAAAACCCTCGAAGACTTCGCCGCGAGCTACCTCTCCTCCAGCGACTGCAAGTTCGCGCACTCGGGCGGGCCCTACGGCGAGAACCTGGCCCGGGGCTACCCGAACACGACGGCCAGCGTGGAGGCCTGGGGCGACGAGCGGGACAAGTACGACTTCGACGACGGCAAGTTCGGCGAGGACACGGGGCACTTCACGCAGCTGGTGTGGAAGAACACGACGACGGTGGGGTGCGGGAGGCGGTTGTGCGGGACGGATGGGTGGTATCTTGTTTGCGAGTATTGGCCGAGGGGGAACGTGGGAGGGGAGTATACGGAGATGGTCGATCGACGGGAGGGAGTTGGGTTGGTGGTGAGGCCGGGGGCTGGGCTGGCGTTGATGGTGATGCTTGGGTGGGGTTTGGTTTGGATGTGATGGGGTTGAAGGATTGAAGGATGGTGTTGAACGGCGTTGGACTACGGGGTTATGATGTTCGAAGCGATCTCATGGATGATTTGGCTTGGCCTAAGCTGGATGGGCAGGTCCCATCTCGTTCTGTTCTTGTATACCAATTTGCTCGTTGGATATATATGTACCCGAAGAATGTATACTTCATATGCGTTTACGCTTCTTCTTAGATGCGACGAGGTGGCTCGCTGCTGGATATCGGACTACCGACATAGGAGAGCCGTTCTATGGCTGATGGCTAGAGAGTGTCGGGGTCTTTTTCCTGGCTACTGAGGAATACGGGCTGCGAAACTGAACCGCGGTAATGACGGCCAAGTTCAGTCTTACGAGTCTGTTGGCGGCTACTCGGAGGCATCTACGATTCACCTTTGTACGAAACACGAGCTGGGTTGAGTTCCGGTCCTCGGATAAGCTCATGGACGGTGAACTACGAGGCTCGTACACGCTACCCGTTGCAATAGGTATCGCAATGTTTTGGATGGCAGAGAGATCTCTGGAGATAAACTCAAGTTTTCTGACAAGTTGCTCAATCCAGCAGTAAGCTGCAGCCCAGGACTGGGTAGTATATTGGTCTCGACGAAGCGTAACGTGGCAGATGGCCTTCAGATCACTCGGAGCCGCATACTGTTTCCGACCACAGACCGGACCCCAATACCCGCAAGGAAAGACCAGCTCAGACTTTGCCGGGTGAAAGTCTCATCATCTAACATTAGCCTATATCCTCGTCGAGAAACCGGGCCATTTGCCCACAAGCAACGCTCTAGCGGCAACAAAGCAGCCCCCTCCAAGGAAGACCATGGCAAGTAACAAGCCAGCCAGCGCTTGAGAACCCATGTTGTCAATCAGTATCCCACTAACGGGTATGGCAATAAGCACTGCGAAGCTGACGACACAGTTCATTGTTCCTGGCCTTCGATTTAGCACCAAGTTCTGGCCGCACCGATTACGTTACTCACCGTAAAATCTGCCATAGTCTTTGGGCCGACAAGTCTGTCCCACGCAGGCTGGACCTTATCAGCAAAACTCTTCGATCTCATCTAAGGCAATGGGGAAGCGGCTTACTGGGAGTTATGGATAGGAAAGAACCCGAGCAAAACCCCCACAACGCAGAGAAAGCGTACAGGACTCGAGCGTTTGTCGTAAAAGGGACGAAGAGGGTGCCCATAAAGAGCATGGTTGTCACTATCATGACGAGGAGAATGTTGAAATGCCCGTACAAGTCTCCAATCAGCCCGGGAATGATGCGCCCGAAAACCGAACATCCGCCTGAGATGGCGAGCAGGGTATATCCATCTTCCGGGGTGATGCCAGCGCTCGTGGCAATGGTGGGCAGAAGACCGCCGATGGACATGATGACAAACTCCAGCGTAAACATCCCCGCCGTAACGAAGGAGAAGGCCGGAGTCCGGAACGCCGCAAGGTTGAGAACGGCGCGGTCACGGCGAGGTTGGCCGGCGGGGTGGACGGCCCTGAGGAGGCGCGGGAAAGGTACGAAGCAGAGGACGCTGGGCACCAGGATGCCGACGCTGAGAAACGAGAGGATTCGCATGGACCATCGCCAGCCCAGCTTGGGTAGGATCCCCCTCAGAAGTAGGGGGAAGATGATGGAGCCCACAGAAGACCCTGATAGCGCGACGCCCATGGCCAGACCCCGATGCTTGACGAAGAGCTTGCCCACGACGGACACGGCGGTCAGGCTGGAGACGGCACCGCCGAGACCCCCGAAGATGCCGAAACAGAGCATGAACTGCCAGTATGTCCTGCATTCGGCCAGGAGAAGGAACATGGTGATGGTGATGGCGGCGCCGATGGAGCTTAGCACCCTGGGCCCGTAGTAATCCATGAGGGGGCCGACTTGGATGCTGAAGAAGAGGCCTACAAACATGAACATGCCGGTGATCCATCCTACCTCGCCAGCCGAGTAGTCTTTCAGCTGGTTCAAGTGGAGGTAGGACTGGAAGGTCCCAATCGATAGCATCAACCCTGGACACACGAGTTACTCGGTAGCTCTCAGGCCGAAGCGGGCTCGTCCTAGAGACAGGTCGACTTACCGAAGGAGGGCACCAAGAAGAAGAAGGATCCCAGGACGCAAAGCCAGGCGGCAAGGCTTGATTCGATATCGGCCGAGACGACGGTGCTCGACTCCGATACTGCACCGAGATCGGTTCCCGCTAGGGCAATGGTTGCTGGTTGCTGGGCATCGTTGGAAGCAGCCATTGAGTACCTTGGGCAAGCCTTGATGCTCTTGTCGACTCCGGGGATTATTCAAGAGCCCAGATTTCGGGTTCTCTTCGAGTCCGGGGTGTTTCTGCTCAAGGTCGTTGAAGCCTCTGACGCTTATAAAGGTGGTGGTGGTGGAGTGGGGTTGGGTTGTCACGCCCTCCGCTTTACATGACGGTCTAGGCCATCGTTTCCCTCGGCCTCTAGATGCTTTCTTTTTTGACAACCAAGTGACTTCTAGCCATGTATGGCTGGCGGGCTGCATAGGTTGAGTATGAGTCGGCGGAGCTGGCTCTCGTTCGTTCCGGATCGAGGAGTTGTCCGGGAGGGGTTGCCGGCCAGTCGGGAGGACGAGCCGACGTTCACGCTTACACGTTGCCGAAGACCAAAATTGCCCGAGAACACGCCTTGAACATAACGGAGATGCGAGGCTCGATGAAGATGTTCTCGATATCATCGGCGAGTCAGATGGACAGGTTGAACGTACCGCTGGTTAGGTCGCAGCTACTTGGGCTCGCCGAGATGAGTCAGAGCAGATCTTTTGCGAGATTTATACCCCCTTTGTATTTAATTCTTGTTCTTGTCGAGATCGACGACATTGTTACTAATCGTTAAGTTACATAACGCCTGCGGATGAACAGGTTCCGCGCTGGGGCTGAATCCTCCTGCACGCATGCGGATGCCATCACCAATCGTCGCCTTGACTCTGCGACTTCAACTTGCAGTAGCTTCTCTCTCTTTCTGTGACTGAGTACACCCGAAATATGGTCAGAATTCTAATTCCTCATCTACCTCTCTTAAAACGAGTGAGTTATCCATCACGTCGTGTGCGTGGTAGATGGGTCTGCTGGACTAGCTTCTTCTTTCGGCTTTGCTGCATACTGGACTAAACCTGGGCTGGCCTTTTGACCACGTCCTTTAACCCTATCATCTCTTTGAAATAGCCTTTGAACGCTCAGCGGCAGCCAAAATCGCGGTCGTGAAAGCGGATCTAACCCCCAGTCTCTCCAACTCCAACAGCGCCCTGATCGAACACCCTCCAGGAGAAGCAATCTTCTCTCTCAGAACACTCGGATGATCCCCTGCCGGCACCAGCTTCATCATTCCAATTGCGCTCTTCACAACCATCTGTTGTGCTTCGGGTCTTTTCACGCCTTCTGCCACAGCAGCGTCGAGGAGACCATCGACAGCCAGCAGCAGCAGTGAGCCGGCGCACCCAACCAGCACGGAAGAAATATCGAAAGAGGTTTCAGCTAGATACTGGGTCTCGCCGACCTGACTAAAGATCCAGGACGCGACTTCGAGGTTGTTTGGTGTCAACGTATCCAAGTCGGCTGCGTAGAGGGTCACCGCTTCGCGTATCTTGGCGGCCATGTTGGGCGATGCGCGGACAGCCTGCATCGGCTCATGGTTATCAGAGGCCGTCTGACCTCCGAGTGCTAGACGGCTCAGCTCTTTAAGAGAGACGCCTGCCATGATGCTGATAATCAACTTGCCGCCCAGGGCCTCTCTGAAACCCGGCGCTGCGAAGACCTCCTCTCTTTTGACAGGCTTGAAAGCCAGCAACACAACGTCGGCCTCCTGGACTGCGCGGGCGTTGTCTCTTTGGAGCAGTACAGTGAGATTCGCCGAGTGTTGAGACAGCTCATCCTCGACCCGGCGCTTGGAAGGTTCTGTGCCCACAGTGGCTATGAGCCGCTTGATGGAACCGCCGTTCTTGTCGATCGGGTCTAGGATTCCGGCTGCCATTGCAGTTCCCAAGGTTCCTTCATGAACAGTCAATGAAGTCCCAAAGTCGAAACGGATAGGTAAACTTACCACAGCCAAGAATGGCTACCGTCTGTGGAGTGAAGTTCGCCATGATGGGGTTGGGGATGTTGTTAGTGACTCGATGTTCTTGGTTTCATCTGTTTTGTAATCTTGTAAACAGTGAAGCGAACTAGCCGTAATTGAGCGGGAATCGTGAGTCACATATCATACCGAGCGATTCGCAACTACCGGGGTCCCTGGGGTTGTTTGAAGACTGTTCGATTTGTTGGGGCCCGGCCCGAGATACACTCGCTCGGGCCGGAGAACGGGATGCCGTTGGTTTTGACTTCAACCTCAGCCTTCGGGACGGACTGAACGGTTCAATTTGCGCAAAGTCTTCCTGAATCATTTTATTTTTTTTATGTTCCTCATGTGAAGTGTTGTTTCAATAAGGGTTCATCCTTGGCGTTTCTTGATCTTGATGGGCCACAGAGGAAGGCATCAGCATCGCTCAAAGATGGAGATCAAATTTCCATGCTGTTTGCCTAGACTGTAATTAATAAGAATTTCATCTCGCTTCCTTGTGTCCCGGACCTCAAAGACTTGTGGCGGTGGAACTCGCTCAGCCGTCAGATAATGCAATGCAATGCGATGCTTCAGTGTTTGATTATACGAGTTACGGCTATTGAAACATTTAGATATAACTAGATGTATTGTGAAAAAGTTTCCAAAACTCTAATTGTCTCTCTGCGACCGTATTCGCGAGACTTTTTGACTTGAAACTAGGATATATGGCCGAGGCGATAGTCCAGCTGAAATCAAGGGCTTTCTTCGAAGACTAACAACAATGAACAACGGTGCATTGCCTCTGATTTCTGCTCTAAAGTGACGAATATAGCGCTCTTTTTATTTCAGATTGATTTCAAATGGTATTATTCTGTGAAAGTTTCAGAGCCGACCTGAACGAATCACTCGCCGCTCGCCTAGGTCACCAGCGATAACCAAACTGTCGTCCAGGAATATGACAAACACTCAGCTTGCGCTCCCACATTCAAAAGAATCCTTAACACATCGAATACTAGAGAATCGGAGGAGCACATTGACAGAGTTTGCTTTGCTACAACAGTCGTCAATGAAAGCATTCCCAAGGTCAGCACTAGAATAACTTACTCGTTCGTTCCACTCGACCTTGCTCCTCCGAATGGGTTCGCGCCAATGACCGCACCAGTGCACTTATCATTAATGACAAACATCCCGACAGAGTCCCTCAGTTTCTCACTCGCGACCTGCACGGCATGTCTATCTTGTGCAAAGAGGGACCCTGCCAAGCCATACTCGGTAGTCTTGTCAATGAGGTCGCACACGTCCTCGAAGCCAGTCGGCGAGGCATCGTCGTATGTCTGTACGGCGAACAGGGGACCAAACAGTTCCGTTGTCATGAGATCGCTCTCGGCACTGCCGTCAGCTTGATCTACTTCCAGAATGGCGGGTTGGATGAAGAAGCCCTTGGTGCCATCTTGCTTGCCCCCGAAGAGAAGCTTGTGGCCATCACTCGTGGCACGATTGAGAAATTTGCCAAATCTTTCAAAGGCCGACTGAGAAACTACCGGACCGAGTGGATGATCCAGCTGTTTCACGTCGTCACCGTGGGTCATGTTGGCGGCTTCTCTCAACAAAGCCTCTTTCAAGCCACCCTGTTGTTCCCACATCGACCTGGGGACGAAGAAGCGAGACAAGGCGCTGCACTTTTGTCCCTGGAACTCAAAGGCTGAGCGTACCGCTGTCGACGCTAGCCATTCCACATCGTGTCTGTACGAGTTGTGAACGAGATGGAAGTTTTTGCCACCGCTCTCGCCAACGACGCGAGGAAACGTCTTGTAAACGCTCGTGTTGACGCCGATCTGGGTGCACAAACTCCTCAGAACTGCCGAAGACCCGGTGTAGTGAAGGCCTGAGAAATCGCGACTCGCAAGGGCTGGTTGAACGACGATATCAGCATCTGCCACGGGCAAGAACTGCACGACGCCTTTGGGCAAGCCAGCCTCCTCCATGATTTCATACAGAATATAATTGGACAGAACCGCCACAGGGGACGGCTTCCATAACACAACGTTTCCGAGGATCGCCGGCGTGAAAGCGATATGCGCTCCCAGGGCGGTGAAATTGAACGGAGAAATGGCCAGCACGAAGCCCTCCAGCGGCCGATAGTCCAGGCTGCTGTACGCCGAATCCGACTGCTTCGGGGGCTGCTGCCGGTAGAGCTGGTGGCAGAAATACACGTGGAAGTTGAGCGTGTCGACGACTTCGGCGATGCAGTCCCCCTCGGCTTGACCGCACGTCTTGCCCTGCCCGATCATGGTGGCCGCCACGAGCTTCCAACGGTACTTTGTCTCAACGAGTCTTGCCGCCCGCTTGTAGACGGCTGCTCGCTGGCTGAACGGCATGTTGGCCCAGCTCTTCCTTGCTGCTAGAGCACCGGGAATGGCCTTTTGCTCGACGGCGGCTCGGTCTGCTTCGTGATACTCTGCCAGCGGAGCACCGTATCGGTCCCAAGGGTTGATTTGGTAGCTCTTGCGCCCGCTGTAGATCCTTTCGCCATTGATGATACTGGGGATTTCGACGGTAGAGCTTTCCATTTCAACTAGAGCCGCAGTCAAGAGCTCTCTGTCTCTGGAGCCGGGCGCGTACGATAGCTGAAAAAAGAGTCAGAAGTCTCCCGTGATGATGGACCGGTTCTCTACACTTACGCATGCTGCATTTGCAGGCTCGGGATATCGAGTAGAAGCCATGGCGTCTGTGTATAGCACGCCGTTGAGATTCCAACGGCAGTCGATAGAGTCTCGAACAGGCGTTGCGTAGGCCACATCCCTACTTTAACGATAGGTAAATGCTGTTATCCCACCGGTTGGATCCATTATCTCGGCCCGGCCGTGACCTGAGCCGAAGTTGCAGAAGCGAATCACTCATCAACATCTTTCGGCCCGGGTGACGGGAAGTGATCGGATCACCGTTCCGTTACCTCCATCCGTAAACTCGGGAAGCTCACCACTGAGTGTGGATCCGACGACAGAACTGCAATTAAGGAGTATCGCATCAAACAGTCTAACAGCTTTGGTCAACAAGCTAATTTGAAATAACAATATCACTACTTTTTGTTCTCAGAGTTATGGTACTCAGTCTAGATGCTTCTCTTGGTCGAGGTGGATTGATTCATCAGGGGGAGCCTACTAACGAACTATTGGGATCCTCCCGCTTCCATTGCCATTATTAAGCAAAGCTACGTAGAAGATAAAGGTCACGAAGTAGGCGGCAGCTTCTAGCTTTACTTCTTCTAATAGGAGCCTAATGTTGCTTCACTACCACAATCACTAGCCACAATTCTAATAATACCCAACAGCAATTAGATGTTTTTGCCATCTTATTGCTTACTAGATAAAGCTACTATAAGCTATAGGCTTAGGGGGCTACCGCAAAGCTCGAGCCGAAGGCGAGGAGGGCGCCCGGCAGGGCCGCCGGAGGCAAAAGAGACGCTCTAGCTTTGCGTTCCCAAAGGACAAGGATCTCAGTCGTTGGCATAGGACCTGGTATTCCTTTCGAGCATACCTATTTAAACCATGCCAGATGAAACGACTTTATTGATTTAATCCGGAAGCGAGATGCGGTTTTTATGAGGCAAAAGGAAACAACCTTCTGCGGATCTCGCGACCTAGTCGAACCCTCTCAGCAACAGCTCCGCCTCTTCCTTCGAGAACGGCTTTATTTTCGGCAGCACGCCTGGCCAAGAACGGCAAGCATTCTTTCAAATCACCATAGTTCATCGACTGTAGTTGAGCGTTAGTTGGAAGAACTTGCATAGTTGTATTGAGATAGCTGGGGCGCTTACTTTAACGACCAGGGGAAACCCGCCTTCTGCCGAGATGGATCCAGTAATCTTGTTGGTAAGGTCATCCTTCATGCCTAGAGTCAAGTTGATTAAGTGTATCAAGTTACTCGAAGAAATGAACGATTTCGTGACTCACCATATAACTGCGCAAAAGCAATATTTCCCGCAGCCTCACTCGAGACCAAGAGCTTACCATCGCCAGTCCTCGGTTGAGCCAGCCCGTACTTTTCTAACAACTTGATCCCCAGGTCGACGCTAATAGAGTTGTGCGTGGCAAACACGACGCTGATCCTGGAACGTCCCGTCTTTCGCACCTGGTCGGCGACGGTGGACAGAGTCCTCTCGATTCCGTAATTGAAGCTGGCATCGGTCTGCTCCTTGGTTGACCAAACCGGTCCTTCACCGGCTCTCCCTTCTTTTTCCCATCTCTCCGCTTCTGTGACGATGTATGCTCCTCTGACTTGTTTGAAGAGCAGCTTGTATCCTTTCTCGTCGGCACGACGGATCTGTTGGTCAAGCAGTTGCGGATGCCGGCGTAGATAAGCCTGGAATGAAGCAATGCAGGTAGCCGGACCATCCAAAGCATTGTACTTTTGCATCAGCTCGCAAGTCAAGCTGTCGATTACCGGTTGGTACCAAGATTGCTCAGCATCAATAACGATACGCACGTTGTTGTCCCGAGCTTTGCTCGCAATGGCTTCCAGGATAGATCGCAGGCCGAGCAGCTGTTCGCGGTCGGAATCCGTAACGCCTTCCCCGCTCAATGCCGCCTCCCAGTCACCATCATGCGGGAGACCTGGGTATGGGACGTCTTTGTCCAGGCCCCTTTCTTCTCTCGCTTTCAGTATCGCATCTGACCCGTGGCGGAGGGCGATGGGATGGGGCAGCAGACCCGTCACCTTGATCCTGACCCAGAAACGGTTGTCGCCGCCAGCAGCACTCTGGTTTGGGCAAAACTGCTTGGCCAAGTTGCCTTGAGCTTCAATGGAAGAGAGTACGTGCCGAGTCTGCGCGAGAATCAACTGAGGATCCTTGCTTGAACCGTCCAGCTGCGCTTCAATGCTGTAGCCAAGAAGAGTACCGACTTGGCCTTCTCGAAGGGCCTTGATCTTGGGGATGCAGTCTTCGGTTGTCTCTCCGCCTAGGAATTGGTTGAAAAATGTGCGCATGATGAAGGCGTTTGCGATGGATGAGAGGACGGGGATTTTGGATATGACTCTGTAGAGCGTCTCGCTCATGTCCACCCATGTTGGAGAAGAGCAGAAGACAAAGGCACTGTACGCTTTTGATTAGTCGGTTTGTTTTTCTTCGGGTCTCAAACTGAACACAGAACTCACGTCCAACCTGAGAAGAGTTTTCCGAGAGAGACCTTTGAGAGAGCCTCCACGTCGTTGGGGTTATCAGTATTGTTCCTCCTACCATCTCCTTCCGCCCATAGTAGTCCGATGGTCGCTATACCAATGCCTCCGGAAGTGTAGGCCAACCTCTTGTCGTTGGAGATGCGAGTTCGCTTCCATAGCGTTGGTCGCGTGGAAGTCGACGTCCATCGAATTGAGCGTTGAGGAATCGCAATCGGGATGTGTCTGGTAACGAGGCAGACTCTGTACCTGGTTGTCAAGAACATTTTACTAGGGTGAAATTTGAATTTGCAAACTGAGACTGAGCCGGTGATCTCGGTGGTGTATAGAGCCGTGATATGAGTGCGGGTTGCAGTCTCTTCTTATCTCGGCCCGGCCCTCTACTATAACATACTCCGAGTGGCTAAGAGTCGTCCGAAGGCGGTTGCGATCATGGTACTAATTTTTATCATCTTGAGCAACCTGGAAAGTTTAGCAATTCTTACTCTTCCTCCAAGCTTCAGTCAGTACAGGCATTGCTAAGCGCCGTTGGGATCAGTCGTGGGCTCAAATGGCAATCTCCCCGTTGAAAGATCTACGACCGACCTTGGTTCGAAGTATCAAGCAGAACACTCAAGCATCATCCTCGACGCAGCTATTCTAACCACATGGTCTCGGTCCGAGGAATTTAGACATCGCACGCGATCACCGGGCCGAGATCAGCTTTGCTCGCAGACAGACGGCAAATTTTAGTCGGAGTGCTTCCGATGATTATTATTCTCTTATCAATCGCGATTGCGGACGTAGACTCAAGGCTTTGCTAGGGCGTACCTGATGGATCCTTATCTCGTTGCTACCGATTATGCGAGCACAAGGCCAATTATGCTATCTCGCAAGTAGATTTTGTCTCTCCATATTGATAGGTCAGCCTCACATCGTATGAAGAATTTGTTTAACAGTTCCTACAATTAAGCTGTTTTTACGACAATGGCTTGATTTCGGTTGTCACTTTGTATCGTGATAATTCCGGCTAGATCTTCCCTGCATCCGATGATTGAATTGATACTATTAGAAATATTTAAGAGCCCATTGTTGATTTATTTTTAGATCCAAACTGGTAGGCTTGCTTCCACTCTCTTGCCGATAGCGTGGTAAATATCATCCTGAATCACTAGCTACACGTGAGTTTTGGAGGTATTTCAAAGAGCGTGGTCTCTAAGCCAAGTAGGGTTGTTGCTTCAGGCTAATTGAACAAACAAGAAGCTTTACTGTACCTGGGAGTCATCATTTACATCTGCTGGCAATGGCTCCATTGCCGAGAAGACAGTGGTGTCCAGCAGGTTGGCCAGGCTCTGCATATGCACCATCTGCTCGGGCTCACTCGTGAGATTGAACATGCTATCGTTGTCGCCCGCCAGGTAGTTGAATCCACTCATTGAACCCGCCAAGACCTGAGCGGCTTCGAACGCGGTCTCGTCGATGTGCAATTCGTCCGGATCCATTTGTACCTGTGACAAGTCGAGGTTCGGCAATGAGGCCGTAGTCTCATACCAATTAGGTAGCCACTGCGGAGTTACCGGACCCAGAAGACTGACCAGAGAGTCGAGATACGTCGAATGTAAACTTATGGTATCCTGAGGCGATTGTATTGCTTGCCTTACATGCCGAGCTACATCTCGAATAAGAAAAATTGCCGTCTTTTGGAAAGCCGGGCCTAGAACTCCGTTGCATGGGAGACACAACAGCAGACAGAGGAACAGAGCTGCATTCGGGCCCAAAAGTAGGCTAGAGTCAGGCGCCCGCCTTAAATCCTCGGATCGAAACGCGAGTAAGTGACGCAGAGTTCCAAACGCTCCTTCAACACTGCTGCTCAGCCCGGGAACGTCGGAAGACAAGACTTCCTCCATAGCGGGAAGATCAAGGCCGAGAGATGAGGGTAGCAGCTGTCCAGTAGAATTCAGGGATGACATTAGTGATTCCATCAATTCCTGTCGAAGAATAGCAGAGGCAACGTTGAGTCTGACGCTCTGCTCCCATAGTCCCATTAGATTATTGATATGGGGCTTTCCTGGATACATCAATCTCTGATCGAGTGGTGAGTCGTCGTTCCGGGGTGGCCTTTCCTGTCCATCGAAGTGATTTTGCCATGTCGACTTCCACTTATGCAATTCCGAGTCCATAAGCTCCAAAACGCAGGGTAGCATGACTGATGTAGCCTTCTGAACCATGACGCGTAGCTTCGACTGGATGCGCCGTAAATCAGCACTACAGCAAGCGGCAAAGTCCAAAGGCAGGACGTATGGCATCTTCAACCAGTTATCCAAGTAGCCAAAGAACGGAGGGTCTTCATCATCAAGTCTCAGTGTCGCTCTCCGAATGAAGAATAGGCTCTGCTGTTTGTCCTGGCGGAACAATGCCAACCATATTCTCCTCCTCCTCGCTGCCTGCCATCTATCGTCGTCACTTTGAGCGAGGTCCAGGTCGTGAAGAATGCGAAAAGCATATCCGCTATGAAGATACGACACATCATCGTCTGCATCTTTCCAGCAAACCAACAGGTAAAAAGCTTGCATTGTCTCGATAGATCTGTCTCCTTCGGCGAGGGTCGTGATTGCTAGGTTTCGGGCCAAGCTGCATAGCCGAATCTGGAGAAATGGGTCCGTAGTCGAGACGAGCTTACCATTGACGTAATTGGCAAACTTGGAGGAGCAAAAGAGGATAGCGGTGAAGAGAAGACGGCTTCGTTGCCTGACGTCGTCGTGTGTGTCAAAATTCGGATCAAGAACATACTCCCACTTTGCATTCATCTCAAGCATAAAATGTTGGTAGAGGGCTACGGATGCCGGCCGGGTGAGCATGCCGTCTCCGATCGGATCCGAGATGGTCTGGCCGAGCGTCATCGAAGCGAGATAGCTCGGCATCTTGACCAAGGGAGTCGATTGGCGGTCATCGTCTGTGGCTTGCGGACAAGGGCCAGCTCTCAAGGGCCGAAGCAGCCAGGACAGCTTCAATGAAGGTGCCGCCAATTGCGGTTGTTCAGGCTGCTGAGAAGCAAACCCGGCTGTATCTTCCGGTCCGGCTTTAGCGCCGAAGGCCGGTTTATCCCCCGATGTGATAAAGCTGAACGGCGCCCCTCTCTTTCCCTTGAGAGTAGCTAACGTGGCCACGATCCTCGCCCGGATTTCGGGGGTAATGAGAGGTTGCTGGCAGTGGGAAACGCGAGGAGCCTCGTGATTAGCCGGTGTTGGTGGTAAAGGTGCCGAAGTGTTAGCATGAGATGGTGAAGGTGACGGCGAAGTCTCCCTCACGGAAGCATGTTTCTGCAGAGGAGGCGTCTGTCTCGGCCGTCGCGAGTATGGGTGAACTCTGGTCTTGGCCCTCTTCGGCTGAGCAAAAACACAATCGGTACCATTCGCAGTGCAGCGATCGCATTGGTCGGACCTTTGAGAGATGAGACATCGGACCTTGGCTCCCCGGCATTTGAGACATGCTCTGGTCCTAGATTAGCGGGTGGCGTTGAGCACTCGGCTACAGCGCAAACAACTCACACGGGCGCCCGGTGCAACGTGGAAGGGGTGGCAGTTGAAGGAGACATGAGCTTTGCTTTACGGGCCGAAGACTCGAGGCAATGAAGCAACGGAGTAGATGACTTTCGATCGACTCGGGATGGGGATCCGGGGCGGGGGGGGAACTGTTCCACTTTAACCTCTCGGCCCGAGCTAAGG
Organism: Microcera coccophila; assembly: GCA_024112705.1. NCBI lineage: Eukaryota > Fungi > Ascomycota > Sordariomycetes > Hypocreales > Nectriaceae > Microcera > Microcera coccophila. The sequence continues at coordinate 21,126 of JAMYIC010001237.1, forward strand.
GGGGAGCCTCCCGAAGCCTCTCATATCATCAGAACAAACATAAAGACTCTCTGGGGTTCTTGAAATTCACGCATTATTATCAAGCTCGCCGAGTTCTCGCCGCAACCGAGTGTAGGTAACTCTCTCCGCATCCCCATCAACATGCCTGGCCGTCTAGAAGGAAAGATTGCCCTTGTCTCTGGCTCTGTACAGGGCTTCGGGCGGGGCATCCTCGAGATATTCCTTCGCGAAGGGGCAGCAGTCCTGGGTTTAGATTTGCGGGCCAAAGATGGTCCGGTCGATGGTTATAGCGAGAAGAAAGCCTATCAAATCCAGGCCGATGTTGCCGAGGAGGCCAGTTGGAAGAAGGCTGTAAGTAAACAAACATACTTGCTTTCTGTCTAACAATCACCACCTCATTGCTGCTTATTTTTTTTCTGAGGCTGACACGTTACCAGCTTGAGACGTCTATTGCACGATTTGGCAAAGCCCCTTCCATTGTCGTCCATAACGCCGGCTGGGCCTATCCCAACAAATCTGGTATCGAAGTGACAGCCCAAGAATTCGACCGTCTCTTCAGCATCAACGTCAAGAGCGTCTTCCTGGGTTCCAAGATTCTCATCCCGGAAATGAAAAAGAACGGCCCTGGCTCAACTATCGTCATCTCCAGCGAGAACGCCATCCGACCCGGCGCCGCTCAGACGTGGTACAACGCGACCAAGGCGGGCGTGTCCTCGGCGACGAAATCTATGGCGCTCGAGTTTGCCCGCCATCAACTCCGGTTCAACACCATCTGTCCGAGCTCGGGCAACACGCCACTGCTCAACAGGTTTGCAGGCATTGCTGACGGTCCTATTCCGGCTGATATTATCAAGGCCAAGTGCGAGGCCATTCCTATCGGCCGTCTCGTAGAACCTTCCGATGTGGCCAATGTGGCGCTTTTCCTGGCTGAGCCTGCCAGTTCAATCATCAGTGGCACTGAGATTCTCGTAGATGGTGCTTGCTGCGTTTGACCGTGTTTGAGGAAGGCATATCCGCGGGAGATGAAGGCAAGGCGAACGAAGGGTCTAAGCTATGGGACTCGGAACAAGGCTATCCCGAAATATATGGTGAAATCACATTAGTTTTTCGTCTTGGCTACGTTCAAGAGACGTGCTTGAAACTCTGTTGGTGAGGCTATTTCTTTACTGGCCCAAGGTCCGGTTCGAGCCAGGGTAGAGGTTTGCCACGACACGATGTTAGCGTGGTATTTGCGGGAAATAAATACCCAGGTTGAACTTTTGGGACGAGGAATTGACACCGAAATGGTATCGTGAATTGATCCAGGGTAAGTGTCTAATGATGAAGTGGAGTTGGTTTCGTCTCACATGCCGGAAACGTATCTCGGTCTCCATTCTCCCGAGATACGCTAAACACCATGGCAGTCAAAGCTCGCGGCCTGCCACGTTTCGCAAACAAGCTGGATCTATAGTAATTAATGAGACGGGCGATTTCACTAGCATAGGGCTGTCGCTTACCGGTCCTTGGCCCCCCCAGCCACCCCGGTTTGGCTTGATCCTTTGACTGCCGGACCGACTTCTCCTGGGGAACCTGTGGGTTGGTCGTCCAACTGGAGGCGACGTTGAAAAAGTTTGCTGCGCCATTTGCTCGACCAGAGTCTTGGGACCGGTGGCGGGAGACTTGGCTTCCCGGTATGTGGTGCCATCGACGATGGATAAGGAGAGTTCCTGGACCCATGCCCAAGGTATGGAGTCGTAGCCGATGGGAGAGAGGTTACGTCCGCGAATCCTTTAGGCAGACACATACCGGCGCTGATT
>JAMYIC010001240.1:0-13177 GCA_024112705.1 Microcera coccophila
CCCCCCCCCCCCCAGCGAGAATGAGGTCACCCATGGTGGAGAAGACGGTACGGAGGGCAAGGAAGGCTCGGGGTTTGGCTGTCACTTCGTACAATCCCTGTCTCCTTGATAAATCCTTGTCTTACGGGAGCTGCACGGAACTGAGAGAGGAAGTCAGAAGTCGGCCCGACAAAGACGTTCTGCAACGGAGAAGTTCGAGATGATACCAAACCTCGATGCACCGAGTCTTTACTAACACTATCATGATCGAGGATGGGTGGTGAAAACCTTTGAATTTAGTGCCGTGCTAGAAGAGCTGTATCTGCCCGATTAATATCACTGTCTTCCTTTGCCTAACTTTACTATTCTTTAGTTGATAAGGGTCGAGCTTCAACTGTTAGCGGAAGGGATTTTTGCTAGTCATCGCTTCCGGTTTGTTTCTCAGAACGGTCTTGTACGTCGACTCTTTTTCAGATACTAGTTAGACTCTAGCGACAAGGTACCGCTGGGTCCGGAGACAGCAAGTGTGTTTGTTCTTTCAAAGGTTCCTGTAAGATATTCAAATATGTGCTCATGTAACTAGGGACCTTGCTCAAATAGTCTTAGAACATAGAAGTCAATATGGTTATTAGCCTTAGCCCCATGACATGACTCTGCTAATTCAAGTGGCGACCTGGGATATAACTCGCTGGAGCTGCTTGGATTCATGCACCTTGAACTGAATGCAGGTAAGCACACGTAACTTCCAAAGTATCACGTAAGGAAGAAATCATCAGTTCGAAGCTGTGGAACTTTCGTAAAGCTGACGTTCGATGCCAAGCGACGCTTTTGGCAGAAAGCCGAAGTACCACATCATCTCTGTTCATAACAGGACACGAGTCATGATTAATCCGCGGCCATGAGCGTAGAGACATCGCCCTGAACAAGAACACGCTCTTCCTTCAAGTCTTCTCGTCCGTCACCAACCCTCCGAATACATGGCTGCACCATCACATCGACTGTGAACTGCGCAACCTCATACTGTGAATCGTCTTTGAACCATCTACCTTCGACGATGACCTCACCATGATTGCACGTTTCCAAGAAGATCTGTGCCCGTTGAGAGCCCATCCTGAGTGCCAAGTTTGCCAATCCGTTCACGATGCTCTCAATTTCCAGTTCAATATGTGAGTCCAACTGGTCGTTGCTGATTCTGGCCAGAGTAGAACACAACTCCCGAGCAACATTGCGGATGTTGGATTGAAAGAGATCCTTGAACTTTTGGTTTGAAGACCCTCTGTTGAAGCTCTTGATAATGCTATCAAAGAAGTCTGCACGCCACTTGTTGAACTCTTTCGTGTTCTGGAGGCTGTTTTCGGAGACACCTGGCTCTGTTGTTGTAATGATGCATTAGTAAGAGGGATTCATCTATGAGTACTTGGGGATTATTGGCATACCACTTGGACCTTGGATGGTATAGAGCTGGTGAATGCTGCGCATAGTCTCGCAGTTCTCACCGAAAGCACCGAATCCTGGCTGATGGCGAAAGAACCCTTTGGAGAGTCGTTGCCAGCAGACATAGCACACAAACTTCGGCCAGAACTGACGATCTCGCTGGGAGTTTCTGGCTAGGAAACCATGAGGATCGATGTCTTGGCCAAAAGAGTAGGTGGCCGGACATTGCATCAAGCCAATCAAATTATCAAGTCGACCAGCCAGATGCTGGAAACTATTTCGAATGTCATCATCTGCCATGGGCACATATCCGCCTGTGGTATTGTAGCTCGCCATCCGTTTTTGTAGCCCGTTGATTTTGAAGTTGAGGTCGTTGGACATGTGCTTGAACTTCTTTGTGTGATCGCTATCCTGCGTTTGAAGTTTCAATTCGTAGTTTTGAACTGTCTTCTGATGTGCTTCCTTCTCGATACGAAGTTGATTTCCGAACGCCTCCTTTTGCGTTTGTGTTTCTCTCTCATGCTGCAGTCGGACGTTCCCGAGGTCCGTGATAGCTTGCGTGCGCTCCTTTTCTGAAGTCTTCAAGGAAGCGTTCAGGCTTTGTACCGACCCGCGAGCGATGTGAAGGGTATCGCGCAAATTAGCTATCTCCGCGTTTGCTTCATCAATGCGTCTTATAGAATCGCCATAAGCATTGTAGTACTTGTCTGCGGAGGCTTCCGATTTCGAAAGTTTGCTCTCGAGAGCGCTTACCAGGCTGTCGTAGTCTTCCATGGCAACTCCGTAACGTGAAATGCTCTGATCACGGGTATCGAGGGCTTCTTCCATGCCCTGGAGTTTCCCTGGGATCCATTCAAGTAGCCTGGACAACGGATCTAGGTGTGGACTTTTGGGGACTTTGTTGTCTTTTAGGAGCCTGGAGATCTTTTTTTCGTCAACCCTGATTTTGCTTCCTGTATATACATGAGGAGGCTCGAGCTGGACTTCATGCGGTCGCCTTTCTGGCTGCTTGTTCCTGCCGGGAAGGCGCATCTGGGAGCGTTTGTGAGGATCGTCAAAGTCTCCTCTAACATCAGGGGCATAACCATCCCTGGGCTCGCGCTGCACATAACGCGGGGCCCCAGGGTAATGGCTATCGCCGCGGTAGTTCTCTTCGGGGCGTCGGGTCAAGTGGTTTGCCTGAGGAGGGGCATCATGTGGCTCGGGCTGACGAGCAGGCACCGGACTCGTGTTTTCTGCTTCAACCGCTGGGGGTCTCTCCTGGTTCGGAATTGGCTTTCTCTGCATCGATACTGGGGGATCTTTGCCATTTGTCTCGTTGGTCTGGCCCCTTTCTACTCGACGCTCTTCAGATGGGCCCAGCATAGGAGTCTGCTGCGGCAGTGTTACCCTGTCAGTCGGTGCCGCCATTTCATGGCGACGTTCTTGAACAGGGCTCGCCGACATTTCTCGCGGGGAGCTCGGGATTGCATTACTGGGTTTTCCGTCCCCTAATTCATGAGAGTTCTCGTGAATCGGATCTGGCCGCCTTGTTGCTGCAGGCGCGACCTCCGTATTCTCGACTTCACTGACTTTGAGGTAGCTGTCTGGAGATTGATAAGGATTGTGGTACATTGAAAGCCGCGGGTTGTTCTCCGGAGCCTGGATTGGAGCCAGCGGAGGACTCGGCTGTCGGTAGCTTTCGTGACCTTGTCTACTGGTGCGATTGTGATCTGGGTCATGGCTCACACCAGCGGCATGGTGAGGTTCAACATGGTTGACGCCATTTTGCGGCCTTGGGCCGGTCCTTTGAGGGTTGAAGTAGCCTTGGTTTCCCACTAGAGGCTGGGTTGCCGTCACGAGCTGAGCGGGAAGCGAGGGTGGCTCTTCTTCATCGTATGGGAGGCTGGCGCGGTATTGTCGATGTTGGGCAGGTTTGATATCTTTTTGGAGCTTTGCTGGAGCATGAGATCCTTTCGCCCAGGGGGTGAAGAACCCCCGTACAGCTCCGCTCCGGCTTTTAGGTTCTGGATTATCCTTCTTCCCCTTCCCACCCATTTTTGCAGTCACGGGCTTTGAACGAAAAGATAGATGAGCAGTTGAAATGATTATCGTCTCAGAGATTAGAGATGCAAAAGTAAGGATACCAAACACTTCGAAGTGTGCGAGCTGCCGAGAGTGAGGGATGCGAGATACCGGGGGTTCAGCGTCTACAGGGCATTTCGAGGCTGTAAAGTGGTGTGCCGCTCCAGGCCAAACTGCAGCTGGCATCCCGCGCCACCTCAGCTGGCTAACGCCCAGTCATGCATCGATGAGACATGTTGAGAGAGAGCGCCCGCCCGTAGCATCTCCACAGATTTATTTAGCCTCTGTTGGCCTGGAACTTGGTCGCTTCCAGATTTCACACCCCCCGGGGTAGCGCAGCACATCCGATGCAGCACGCACTCAAGGATGGCTTGGAGGTGACAGATGCCTTGTCCGCATCGGTTCAATCACTAAATTATCTGATAAAAACACCGAGGTTTCCTTGCAGCTGACCCTCGCTGGTTTTCTTGATTTAGCATTTTGTCCTAAACCAACCTGACCGACTTTTGAACTACGGAAGAAGAAACAACCTTCATCCAGCCTCGAGGATGGATGATGAATGGTATGACCGAGATGGTGAGCTACCGCTAGTTGGGGACCACCCTCGGTTTGTTATTTGTTTTGACTATGGAACTACATACTCAGGTGAGTTCAGTGAAAATGCCAGCTCGATTGGCGGTGAGTTTGCCAAGCTGAACACTTTCCAGGAGTCGCCTGGGCTCTCACCACAGGCGACGTCCCCAGCCTCGAGGATGTGAATGTCGTGGATAAATGGGGTCGACATGCCAATCCCAAAGTACCATCTTTGTACACGTATTCCGCTAACGGTGGTTCCCTCTGGGGCTATGACATCGGCGATAACGCATACGTTATCCGCAAGTCGAAGTCGAAACTCGAAACACCAACAAAAGTCGACGCGCTGGAGACGCTGAAACGGACGGTCGAGGAAGCACTCCAGCTGAATTTTGGCCCTCAGAACGTTCTCAGGAGCCAGATTCCTCTTCACCTGATCAAGAGCGTTTCCGATGTTGTCAGAGATTATTGCGTCGAAGTGTTCGCGGCCGCACGGTGGGATATCGAAGGGAAGCGAGATCCCGAGGCTTTGAAGGAGTTTCCCATCGACCTCGTCATCACTCATCCGGCGGTACGTGTCTTCCTGTCGCCCTTTTATTCATCAGCTTATGAAAAGCAAAAGCAATGGGATTATCGCGCTCGCAATCTCACCTTTAAGGCGGTTAACGATGCTTTCCAACACATCTTCCACGAGAGTGTAGGCAAGAACGGTGTAGTTCGCTTAGCTACAGAGCCAGAAGCCTGCGCTCAATTCACCATGAGAGCAGGCCCGCAAGAGGGTATCGCGAAACTTAGAAAGGTCAGTCTTGGTCGTTTGGTAGCACGGCATGTCCCGCTGACTTGGCTCGTATTAGGGACAAGCTTTCATTGTCGTAGATGCGGGTGGCGGTACAGTGGTAAGTCCTCTAGTCCTACACGGAATTTGGAACCATTTGCTCACCTGGCAAAGGATCTTGTTTCGTATCTCGTCGTCCAGACCACACCAACATTCAGGGTTGCCAAAATCACAGATGTCAGTGGTGAGTTTGATCGATACATGAAACACAGCAATTGGGCCTTTTGAACTGACAACAAGCCTAGGCGGCAATTATGGATCGTCATATATCGACGAGGCATTTCTCAAGTTTCTTCCGGAGAAGCTCGGCAAGGCAGACTTTCAGCGTCTCTTCGGCCAAAATGCGGGATCGGAATATGACCAACATGGCCAGGGGTCGCATATGATTCTCAGTCGGGCGCTGCAAGATGTGCTTGCGTCGTTCCAGACTGTGAAGCATAACTTTGCAGGTCGTCCGCCTCCTGGTCAACCAGAGATCCCTCACATCCTGAGGAACTTCGCTCCCGACATTCACGACGATCCAAGAAAGGGTATCGTCAATGGGCAATTCCGCATAACTAGGTAACGACACCCATACCAATTGACATGTCCAGTTTACTCGTTAACGACCCAATCTTGCAGCGCAGAGCTCGAGGGCATGTTCCAGAATGTGGTTGACGGAACCATCAGGCTCATCATGCAGCAACAGGTCCAGGTTCAGGCGAGCCACTATCAAGTCAAGGCGGTTTTTTTGTCCGGGGGATTCTCCGAAAGCCCATATCTTTACAATCGTTTGAGACAGCTCGCTAGGCAGTGGAGAGTGAGCCTCATTCGCGGTACGGGAAGGTACGTTATTCTACATATTGCAATTTGGCAGACTCCCGTTGACGTTGAACGAAGTTGGCCTGCTGTGGCTCAAGGAGGCGTTATCATGGGTCTCGGGATAGGATGCGGAGTTCCTCCAGCCAGCATCCCATGCCCCTATCACATCGGAGTGGTAGTGGCCGAACGGTGGAAGGAGTACAGCCACAATAGAGGCCAGAAGTACGATGATGATTTCGACTTCGTGCAGAGGGCGAAAGACAACATCAAATGGCTCGCCTCTATGGGAGATTTAATTACCCAGGATGGCATTCAGAAGAGGCAATCCCTCATCAAGAAGATCCGACGCGACGGCAACAGAGCCAGCAGACTGACCCTCGTTTTCTCAACGTTTGAAGGCCCGTTAGGTCCGCCCACCCAAATGGATCAGAGAGTCGATGGTAGGCTTAGCTGTTACTGCTTCTGCAGAAGGCCATTGAAAACGATGCTAACGTCTCTGATAGATACACGGCGGGTTGTCCATCGAGATTTCAGCCTGAGCAGGGCCCCCTTGACTACAATCAAGAACGAGTACAATTCCACATACTGCCAAGCCGACCTACAGCTCAACATTTCAATCAGCCAGTCAGGTGTTAGTTTCGAGCTCGCGGCTGGCGGCACGCGGGATTTTACGGGGCAGATAGGCACAGAAGGCGTTCGCCTGGACGGTCACTACACGCCTTTCGAAAGCCTCCAGGCCGCGATAGAGGCCGAGAGAACAGGGTAGGGGTCACGGTTGAGCGATTCGAATACATGTCACTGCTTGTACCCGATCTTGTACCTGCACAACGCTGTTCAGGAAGGATGTGTCCCCCACGGCGACGCGCCCCCGGCTCCACGACTATTGGATAGGCTGCATGAGCTGAACATGAGTGACATACCGATATGTCCAATTTGAGAAACCGATCGACAATTGAATATGTAATCATCTCTCGCAATTGCAATTTCTTTTGATCCTTAAGCGCCCACGGATTTAGCGCGCAGCATCATCCTGCATGCCTAACATCGCATACGAAGAGGTGCATCGAGCTACCACAGCCACCAAGAGCCTGACTGGCTCATCAACTGCCACCAAACGCTCAGCTCTCAGTTATGAGACCATTCGTTCAGTTGTGGCGGTTGCAGCAGGGCACTCTTCTTCGCTTCCCTGGACCGAGCGACGTGGTCCGCCATGGTCCGCCAAGGGTCGTATCTCGCAGACAAGCTGAGACAGCTAACCCTCCATGGGCTCGGCGCGTTTCCCCCACGGATATTCTGTTGAGCAGTTCGATTTTGCGTGGTTTCGTGTTTCCGTGGTTTCGTTTATATGGGTATTTTTTCCCCCTTTCCATTCGAGCCAGGTCACGCGATCACCTCCGAAGATAACCCTCTCGTCGCATTTCACGAACCCCAGATGGAATCCTGGAAAGGGTTCAACTACTCGTCTACAGACCCAAAAGAATGGATTCGCTTGATGAATCTTAGTACTAAAGACTGGGCTATCGCATATCTCCCAACAAAAATTGTCGCTATTCCTGATACACTCAACTCTTCGTATAGCTTTTCCAACGACACCATCGTCATACAAAATGCATCTCGGACAGATCTAAGTGATCGCAGCATCTTTGGCATCATCTCAGGTCTCTCGATTGCCTTTGCTGTCATCTGGCTATGGTCTAATCATGGAAAATGGAAGCCTCCTACGCTCTCGGCGACGGACACTCCCGCTTTCCCCTACGGAGACCTTGAAAGCATTGAGGACACGGCACTCAGCCGGCGCGATAAGAACTTCGTCGAGGCAGAGAGATTTCACGACCATCTCCGGCGCTTCTACTACTCGGGCGGCAAATCAGAATTGGAAGCAAAGGAGAAGGATCCAGCAACTGATGGCGTGAGCGTGGATGACATTGAAGCGGCGACGGCCCTCATCCGCAAGATGTACGCCATCGACCTCGATCTCTGGGCAAGGAAGAGCTCGCGAGAGGCCAGGGAGTCGGAGAACAACAAAAAGATGTGGGAGAGCGATGCCATTCTTGACGAAGTGAACAGGCTTGTTGCTGCTTGGGAGGAGGCGTTGGCGAATCCCGAGGCTATAACTTCATCGCTGAAGGAGCGGGACCAGATTCAGGGCGTCCGGGGAGTGCTGGCAGAACTTGGACCGCAGAGATACCCGAGGAAGCAACCATATTGAGGCGATGGGAGTTGGACAAGACTTTGCGAGCAAAAAACTGATTTGTAGTCGCCATCTAAAATTACATATCATTATCACTCAACATGAGCTCATCACTAATAATTGACTATGTATCCCAACCCTTCACCACCCACCCGCCTTCGCAGGTCTGTCAAGATGATGAATAATCCTTTACCGCGACGAAATGACCCCTTGGCCATGGCCAGCCTCCGTGTATCTCTTGATTACAAACTTTGATGACACTCGTAATTAAGCTCCATCCGTCAGACGATAAGGGTCCAGCGGAAAAGATAAGGTTTCCTCTAACATCGGGGGGAATGATGAATCCTCCGGGGTCCCTGCATCACAAGCACCCGACCAAGCTAACTACCCTGCCCCCAACAAGCCCGCGGGCCACCCCCCCAATCGTTCCGCGCTTGCGATAATACGACTCTCCGCGTTGATCCCTCGCTGAACCGGTTGATACGCGGGCCGCTCCGACCCGCGTATTAATGGCTAGTTATAAGCCAATGATGACGCGCAGCGCCGAAGACACTTGTCGAGGCCCTCATTCCCCCCGCCTCTGTCAAGCAGCCAGCGCCCGTTTTGTTGAGAGCGGAAGAAACTTGGGATTGGCCGATACGTGCTCGCCAAGCGGCCGGAGCAGAAGGCCAAAGATGCCTGCAGGGGGATTTCAGCTGAGCTACTAAGCGCCGTGCTACCTCCGCTGCCAGAGTGTGCAGGAAGGCAACGCTCTAGACCGGACGATGGGCAAGCGGGGAATTGGATTAGGCAAAAAAGGCGTCACGGCAATTGGGTCATATCCTTGACCGGGCTGAAACCTCAAGTGGGGGAGATGCTCGACTTCGTGAGAACAGGTCACGAAATGTACCGCGCTAGAGGATACCTGGGGCGACTTGGGACGACACGGCTTTGATGGCTTGAGGTGCATTGGGGGCTAAGCGAGATATGAGCCTGTCTCGCAGGAGGCCACAGGGGAGGCGGTCTGGATGAGGCTCTGCGCGGGAAGCTGCTTTGAAGCCGTCGGGCACATTGCTCAGTATTCGGGGGATGCTTTCGACAGAATTGCTCGTCCCTTTGTTCAGGAACACTGACAGCAGTGTCGGACCGCCTCAATCACAGCATCGATGGTGACGAATACGCTCTGGAACCTCCAGCCGGAGCCATTGCCAGTGATGAATAACCTGGCTCGGCCGGTGTTCGTCACCGTATGGTTTGTGGCGACCGCCGTCTTCACCTACCTCTTCGAGAACCTTACGCGGAAGCGACCCTCTCAATTCACGCAAGAGTTTAGAACCATCAGGACTAGCAGTGGGCTTCTTTGCTTGTAAGTGGAAGGATCTTCGTCCGCCGTGGCCAAGGACTGACAGGCTGCTTAGCTGGTACTTGATCCAACTTATCGACCGATGGATTCGATTCGACGTGCGTCCTGCACCGTACGGTTACATCCTCCTCCTCCCGGTGTGGGAATTCTTCTATATTGCCTCGATAGTTCTCATGCTCTGGGGTACATTTGCGCTGATTTGGCATGAAATGAGCCCTCGAATATCGTCTGGGAAAGCCAAGACGATCTGGTGGATCGCTGCCAAGTTGGTGATCTTCTTCACTATTCTCGTCTCGGCGTTCTACTGGCTTATTTCGGTAGCCTTCGCCATCATCTGGATGCAGTTCTACAATCTCGAAACCATTGAAACAATGGCGAGGGAGCGAACCGATTTCGAGATTGCTATAACTTCGTGCTTCTTTGTCTTCACCCTATTGACCGCCGTGGCTTCGACGTACGCCATCATATGGGGAGCAAGAAGACTCGATGGAAACCCACGAAAGGTAGGGACTCGTAACCCCCCTTCCCTTTATACCAAGAGTTTTGAGGCTAAAGAGCGATGAAGACCCGCGTTATTCTCTGGCTCGCTACGGTTCTGCTTCTTGGGCGATCCTTGTCACAATTCGGCATCGCCATGGAAGCCCACGGCTCAAGCGTGACGCGCCAAGATACTATGCTCTCGAGAGATGTATCATTCGGTTTGATCACTTTCCTCTTCCTCCTCGCCGTGTACTGCTTTGCTTTGAATGTATCAACTGGCTTTGATACAGGCGGCCGAGACGCGCGCGACGTCCAGTCAAACATCCGCAAAGACATTCTCGGTACACTGAAGAGAGAAACAAGTGGGGGACGGCAACAATCGCCCCCGTTTGAAGCAATCCTCGAGGGCGTGCTCAACAGGCTGGACTCGATAATCCAGCCTGGCGAGACCGATACGGCAAATGCAAACATGGCCGACAAGCGCAGAGTTGCTCAAGCATACATCGGGGGTCTCCGGAACAGATACGGAGGTCTCAATCCGAGAGAAGGACGAGACTTTGAAGTTGTTGAGTCGCGTGCTCCATCTGTCTTGTCGAGTATCATGGGTAGAGGCTCAAAACAGAGTGGACGTCGCACGGTGTCGAATCCCAGTATGCGGGGACCGAGGTCTCGAGAATTAATGTCGCTGTTAGTTGGTCCCGTGCAGGAGGAACCATAGAAGAGGAATAAGACAAGCAAGCATGTAAGAGTACAGAAATAGGTTCAATGTTTGAAGGTTTTGTTGCATCGCGCTCTGCTGGGCTAATACTAAAGGAATGCTCGTCAATTCGTCATGCTCATAAATTCATAACCCATTAAAGCGTCAATCATCTAGCATTAAATCAACATCATGATAGTGAAGCTCGATCAGTGCTGCCCGTGGAAGATGTGCTCGTGCTAGCCATTCTGCCGATTCCAATCTTTCGCTGCGAGTATGCATTGAACTTTTCTGGTGTAAACCCAAGATTTCCCTCTGGATCAAAGTGTTTTGTGTCATATAGCAAATGCAAATGACGAACCCAATCCGTCCATGTCTTTGACGAAAGGCTTTGAGCGCAACGGTCCATCATATCCATTGGTCTCCTGCGCATCAGGTGCATGAGCAAGTCCCTCCAGCACTCGGCGAGAGGTTGCGTGCAGCGACCGCTCGTAACGCATCGCTTCCCAAGATATGCAGCCAAGTTGACGCACCCAAGGTCCGAGCCGGCACTTGCAATGTAGTGGCGCAGGTCGTTGATAAAGTCATCGTTTTCTTCTTGACTCTGTTTGACGCAAGCTGTAGCTCGCGGAGCGCTGAAGCCCTTTATCAACTCTTCAAGGAGAATTTCCCGCAGTTCCTCGCGGTCCGGACCCAGTGATGCAGACCAGATAGCATCATTCTCAATCCCCACAGTCATGGCAACGGCTTTGGTCTCTTCCTCGCTCCCTTTTCGACGGCTGCCGCAGAGATTCAAGGCCAGAGCATCGCAATAGGCCTGATATCTCTCTCTGGATACCTCCTGCATCATGCGAAACGTCGTGGAAATGTTGAAATCCTGCGGAATCCTCTTCAGCATCTGGATATAACCATCCTGCCAGTCGTCATGAAGCCATGTCGAGGCCAGTAGGGCTCGGCCCAGTCTGCCCACCTGAATTGCAAAAGGCTCACTTGGCCGAGGCGTCTGAAGCTGCAGACATAGTTCGACTTGGCCTTCACACAGTGTGCGGGGTCCGCGACGAGCAACATCACCGCCGTTGTAGAATAGATTTTGGAGACGGGTCGAGGATTGAAGAATGGGTAATGCTGCAGCCAAGACGGTGATCCTGTGAAGGAGACCACTCTTCTCAATCCTGTACGGTTGTCTGTTACATTCACGAGTCGCCGGCATTTGGGATCTGGTCGTCAGCTTCACGTATTCGTTCAACTTCATGATGTTGCCCAGTGGCGTTAGTTGCATGACAACTTCCGCAGTCTCCAGAGCCTTCCAACTGATCTTCCCGGGTTCCACACAGGCTGTGACGAAGAAGGCAATGGCCTCGGGTCCGCAGTGGATGGCCTGATCGAACACATCCAGTACATAATCGAGAATGTCGATTCCGTTGTTGTGTGGGAGGCGATGTGCCTCGACTCCGAAGATACCGCCGCTCGATCGCCGAAGCGTCCTGAGCTGATTACCCGTCCTGTCAGGGCCTTCTAGATCAAGAATCCCCGTGATTTGCGGGCGAAAAGGGTCGAGAGTCGCCGTTTCCCAGAAGCTGATTCTCTCGTAATCCGGACGCCAAGACGCCCAGAGAGAAACATGGTCGAATGCATGCGGAATGAGTCGTTGGGCCTCTGGCAGCCGAGCGATCTCCCCCAGCCCACCGACAAGCCGGTAGACAGACAACCACCTGCGATCTCCAACGAGATGGCGCAACTCGACAGAGAGATGCTTCTTGTAGCTGACATCTTGGAGAATGCGTCGCACCATGCTCAAAGGAAAGTATTCCAGACAACTTTCTTCCCCCACGATCCTGAGCGTCATCAACACGGATGGGAAATCATCATGCTGCCCATGCGCCTTGACGATCGAAAGCAACTCTCGAGCGACGACGGGGGCGACATCGTCAGAGATCTCCGGTCGCGCCTGGAATGCGACGAGAAGACATTGGAGATAAGCGCGCACTTTGTGTAGGAAGAATTCGCCAGAGTCCTCGCACATCTGACGTAGATCGATGAGTTGGGCACTGGCGAACTCGCCCGAAAACACGTGAAAGCATGCAAGAATGCCCACCTCGTGGATCCAAGTCTCCGCCCTCAGCTGGCTCAGCTCGCGGAACATGAGGGCATCGCAGTCGCTGGTGAAGGGGCGGATGCTCCCACTGCGTCGAAGCGACAGCGGCAGAGGCCGAGCGGACACGGACTCTAGGAAGACGTCTGTGATCCGCTGGACTTCTTCCAGCGGGAAGAGATCATATCGACCCGCCTCCAGCTGATGTCGTGCTGGGGTGCCGCGGAGCTGCTCCTGCCACGACACCCGGCGCGTCACAGTCCATGAAGAGTTGGGCGACATTCATCCATGAGATGTGGGAACTATGAGCTGATGGTATGCAGGATGTAGAAAAGAATAGGGGATGATATACAGGTTCGTTTACGACAACGTCCTCACGGGCCAAGATTAAGTAGTAGTGGGTGAAAGGATCCAAGTTGGACACGATGCAGCACGGTAGCGTCCGAAGCCTGCCTAGTAGGGGCGTCATTAAGCATCCGTCAGAGGAGACGCGGCCGTGTTTCCCAGCCTACCGTAAGGCAGTCGCAGGCAGTTACAGTGAGTAAGCGCCCAGACACCTAGCTGAAAGCCCAGGCGCAACAGAGGGCCATGCACAAGGGAGGGCAAAGACTTGATATTGAGCGCGTTGGCTACTGCAGCCGAGTCAGTCAGGACAAGGAGGCGGAGGGTGTCCAATAGGCTTTCTTGGC
>JAMYIC010000125.1:0-66087 GCA_024112705.1 Microcera coccophila
TTGTTATCCCTGTGGGCTGTAAATACGAACACTTTTTGCATGAGTGCATCACGGCAGGACGGGCGTTGAAACGGAGATAATTGTGGGAACAAAAGCGGAGGGACTTGAGTAAGGATTCTCCTTATGGCTCGTGGCTCGATGCTTGAGGCTCGATGCACATGGTGGATGCACCAACGCATGGTCTTCGGCCCGCGCATCCGATGGGCGCCTCGATGCCTTAATAAGGTTCCGGCGTAGTCGTCGACACCTGAAAGCCATCGAGTGCTTCATGGGCTACCCCTCTCGCCCGTATCATTTAGTTGCTAGCATGGAAGTCGACAGCAGCGCGATGATGATGGATGGCGTCTGATCAGACCCACATGAGCCGTATCAACGTCTCATCATGCAGCAGCATGCAGTGCAATGCGTGAAGCGTAGCGCCGTGGTCTCGAGGCGGCCGCTTACGCAGACGTGCTTCTCCTCAGGCCCGATCCGCCTTGAGCATGAATCCTTACCTCTGTTGATGTATGGCATTTCTTCTCTGGTCGAGTGAGCTCTGTCTTTGTCTTGGGATGTGGAGCGGGAGAGAAGGGTGCGACTGAGGCGGCCAGGTGATTTGTGAATCGTCCTTGGACCTGGTCTAGGGGTAGTCACAAGCCGGCATTTTCATCGGTGACGGCGGACATTGTAGTTTGTTAAAACAAGAAATGTAGGCGAACAAACCAGGGTGCCTTGGGTACCTGGAAAAGAACATGCACTGGTTTCTTTACCAGGTTCCTTCCATTCGTAATCCTGCCATCAGATAACGTGCCTTCAAAATTTAGGCGCTCAGTAGAAGAGTCGCCCCCACGCGGTTGGCTTTTGCTCTTGTTAACATTCACATGCATCCCACTTTCTCTCTACTCATGTCATGCACTTCGTGTTGCTTTGTCGATTATTTACCTAGGATAGCGTCTCGCACGAAATAGAGGCATCTCCGAGTCGACCAAAAGAACCTAAACATAACATCCCGACGCTTTCCCCTTCGACTGCAGCCCGCTCCACCGATGCCCCCAGACGCTCCTTCAACATCAAAAACTCACCAGTCTGACGCGACCCAGGCTTACCCAGGCTTGCACAAGCTGACGCATCAAACTAAAGCTGTGGTACTTTGTAAGTCCCACAGACGACGCCCTTGCAATCCTCCAACGGAGATGCAAGAACTCCGACCAGCTTCCGCCTCTCACCTGTCCCCGGTGGCAACGTCGGCTTCGTCTCTATCTTGCATCTTCCGTTTTCCAGGGTGTGTCAGCTCCATCTCTGTGTCACTATCCGCGCCCGTCTGTTTGCCGTTCCCATCGCTCGAAAATTCGACAATCTCCCACTCGACTTTAACCCGACCATCCTGCGATCGTTCGACTCCCTGACTGCGCCGCATATTTCCGAGCCGGGTACCCTCGACCATGCCGTCGAACCACGGAACGCCGTAAGATTGCCGGAGTACGGTATTCTTGGCTGACCTTTCCTTTTTTTCCTTATTTTCAGAGTCGCTCTCATCAGGGATGAGACCCATGTCCTCCAAATCTCTTAGGTCCTCCCGCAGTAGACTTCCCAATGTGAGGTTGATGTAATCAGCTTCGCTGTGCGGATCCTCAGACCAGTACGATAAAGGTGTTCCGCAATAGCCACAGAAATGGCGTTTTGAGTATGTCTGGCTTGGGTGCGTATATACGCGACGGATCATCGAGTGCGTTTCGTCGGGGAAAAAGGCATACGTGGTGCTGTGATACCACGAGAGAGGGACGCGGATGTACGCTGCCAGTGGGGTTGCTAGAGGAATCTCTGCGCCTCGAGTTAGTACCGCCTTGTGTGAAAAGCTCCGATGAAACTCTCCGGAAGCCATGGCAAGTAGAGCTGCAGCAGAGCTCTGCAAGGCACCCTTAGCGGGCGATACTCACGGTGAGCAGGTTCGGTATTGAATAGCACTTGAGCTTCAGTGACGCCATCCTGAGGAACCGCAATGATGTAACGGTTTCGACCACACTGACATCCGCCGCGAAGAGGTCTCAGCAAACCCATTGTTTACTCGGAAAGGCCAATTAGAATTAGAAAGCCCAGAATTGTCAAATGTAAGAGCCAAGCGAAGCTACGATGAGGTGGATGAGGGCAGCTCGGAAGAGAGCAAGGGCTTTGAAGTTTGAGGTGACGAAAGTGAGTTTCCATGGCTATCTGGTGTCTGGTGGGGGCTTCTAGAAGAGCTCTGTCGATTTGCACAGTGGTGGCGTCGACGCCGTCCGCAGGTACGCCCTACTAATGAAGGCACTAGTTCCACTAACACCCCGCTGTCAGTGGATTCTGCCTGACTGCCTGGCCTGCCTGGAAGAAGAGGAGGTCTCGTCTCTAAGTACTCTAATGGTGTGGGCATCTCCAAGGTTGACCTGGCCTGAGATTCTTTAGAAACCATGTCCAAAATTAGACTCGATGATAGGATACGACTTTCGAGTAGCGCCTTGATGCCACGCCTCGGCTTTGGCGTCTACAAGATCAAGCGCGACGCATGCATTACAGCCTGCCTAAATGCCCTTCACGCTGGTTACCGCCACATCGACTCTGCTAAACTCTATCAAAATGAAGCTCTAGTCCAGGAAGCCGTTACTCAGTCAGGCCTTAATCGCGAGCACATCTTCTTGACCACGAAAATCATGGTAGCTGGGGGAAGTCCCGACAAGACGTATCAGAGTGCCCGAGGCTGCGTTACGCAAATTGCCGGCGACGATGGTTATGTGGACATGCTCTTGGTTCATAGGCCCAGCTCAAGTAGAACTGATCGTGAGGAGCTATGGAGAGCGTTGGAGAAGCTGTATGCTGAGGGTAAGGCGAAGAGTATTGGTGTGAGTAACTTTCGAGCACGTCACCTGGAGGAGATGAAGGAGTACGCTACTGTATGGCCTCCGCATGTGAATCAAATAGAGGTGACGCTTCCTGCTATTGTTTGGCCCACCTCGGGCAGTTGTTAGACTGATACTGGGCTCTAGCTCCATCCTTGGTGTCAGCAACGTGACGTTGTTCAATATTGCCAGGAGAATGACATAGTCATCGAGGCCTACAGCCCACTCGTCACGGGGAAGAAGATGGATGATTTAACACTGCAAGCATTGGCGGAAAAACATCGAAAGTCGCCTGCACAAATCATGATACGGTATTCATTGCAAAAGGGCTGGGTGCCTCTGCCCAAGAGCGAGGACCCTAAAAGAATCAAGGAGAACAGAGATGTTTTCGACTTTGAGCTAGATGAAGATGATATGAAGACCCTAGATGGGTTTGATCAAGGATCAGAAGGGGCTTGTTTCCCAGGGAATGTGGACTGACAGCATTCTGGCGGGCTTTGTTCATCCCAATTATATCGCTCGGAATACCCTTCGTACAAGGCTGGATATAGACAGAGATGGTCTCTTACACGCTTACTAAATCATCCCGTCCCTTCCTTTCGACCACCCCTCTTGCTTAGTCCGTTTTCCTCCCATGCTTTGCCCACTCCCGCAGTACGTTCTTCTTAATCTTGCCTGTGCTCGTTTTAGGCAATTCATCCACAACCTCCACCTCACGCGGCACCATAAATCGACTGATGTCACTCTGATGTTTTGCCCACTCTATCACGTCCTCATTCTTGACCGTCTTGCCTTCCTTGACGGTCACGTAGGCCTTGGGTCGCTCTCCCCAATGCGAGTCCGGCACAGAAACAACACCAACTTCGAGGAGATTAGGATGCTGGGCCAACATACTCTCCAAAGCGACGGACGAGATGTTCTCCCCGCCAGAAATAATGATATCCTTCGCGCGATCTAAGATCTGGGCACTGCCATCTGGATGCCAAACCGCCAAGTCACCGGAATGCAGCCCACCCCCAGCGAAAAGCTGCTTTGTAGCTTCGGGATCTTTGTAATACCCCTTGGCGCAGATGTTACCGAAGAAGACAATCTCGCCGATTTCCTTGCCATTCTTCTCAACATCGATGAGAA
This sequence comes from Microcera coccophila, assembly GCA_024112705.1. Lineage (NCBI taxonomy): Eukaryota > Fungi > Ascomycota > Sordariomycetes > Hypocreales > Nectriaceae > Microcera > Microcera coccophila. Next base: position 3,978 of record JAMYIC010000125.1, read on the forward strand.
CGCCGTCCGGCTGGTCGGGTTTGATGACACGGATAGGGAGACTGGCAATGAAGCCATGACCTTGGCGAGCCATTTTGGCATATTTCTCGTTGGGTGGCAGATGATCCCATTCGGGAAGAGGGTAGCATTTAGTAATAGGACCGTAGGTTTCTGATGTCCTTAGCCTTGAATCTGAGATAAAGTGGATGGAAACTAACCTGTCATGCCATAAACATGGACTGGGATGAGATTGAGATCAGTCTATTGGATAGTCAGTTCACAGTTCGTAAAAAATAGGCATGTGGAAGACTTACCATCTTCTCAAAGAGATGGCCGCTGGGTGGACTGGCGGCAACAGTCACCCGCACCTCTTGAGGTAGCCTCTCGGCCTCTTTTGCAGCAACCAGCAAAGTGTTGACAGTCGGGGCGGCGTTGAAATGAGTGATGCCCTCCTCCTTGAGGAGTTTCCAGAGGAGAGGGTAGTCGACCTTTCTGAGACAAATGTTAGTCCCTCGAACCGCAACTACCGACCAGGGGAATGTCCATCCCATAGCATGAAACCTTGGCAGCGTTAGCAACAATATTTGACCAAAAAGATCAGGGAAACTTGCATAGGAAGGGTCCAGAGATATTTGCATCGACCAATGTTGAGCCCAGATTCGATAATGTTGGCCAAAGCTGCCAGATAAGCACCTCGGTGAGTGTACACTACGCCCTTTGGTCGGGAAGTGGTTCCCGAGGTGAAGGGGATGGCCAGCATATCATCCTCGTGTCGAGCTTGTGAGTGAAGGCCAGCCCAGCCTCTGGCGCCCGTAGCACGATCATGATTCAGGCCCTCCAAAACGGCCTCATCAAAAGGTCCACAAAGTTGACCCTCGGTGGCATCAGTATCCTGGGGGGCACGGTTAGAGGAAAGCCCAGTAGGAACAGAAGAATAGAATCGGTACCCACCGAATCGATAATCAAGGGAACGTTTGCATGACTCTTCCTATACACATCAAGCAACCCGGCGAACTCCTCATCAACAATGATGCAATCCACTTCTGCAAAATCAAAGATGTACGCTACATCGTCCTGCTTTAGTCGGTAGTTTACAGGGACAACAACGGAACCCGCAGCAATGATTCCATAAATGGACTCCAGGAAGGCGGGTGTGTTGGGTGCAAGGATGCCGATGCGCCTATAAGCGTGCTTCTGGAGATAGTATGCAAGGCCACGGGCGCGGTCGGCGAACTCTGCGTAGGATCGACGTAAGATGGCGCCATTGACAGTAATGTGAAAGATAGCCTCAGCCTCAGGCTCGATCGAGGCAGCGCGCTCAAGGAAGAAGGTTGGCGAGAGGGTATGGAAGTGCGGAGGGCTCTGAGCCTGCGGGCGGAGATGGTTGAGAATAGAACGAAGACGGGATGGAGGGCCAGACATCGTGAACTGAGCTGAGGGAGAGAATGGTAAGGACGGCAGATGAGGAAGAGCGAAAGTGATGAGGGGGGATTTGAGAGAAATAAAAACGGAGAAAACGAGAGTGAAGGGTGAGAATCTTCAGCGACGAGATAAGTTATTATGGAGATGCTCTTCAGCTGAGATGTCTCGGTTGAGCCCGGCTATCCAGTCCAATAACTCCAATGCAGCTCGGTTCTGCAGCGGTGACTTAGTCTAGCCCGCGGCCACTGACGTTTTGATCGGCTCCATATCTACGGAACTAGTGGACTAAACTACGGACCGCAGCCATCACAACCCTGGCAGCTGCGGGGGGTGAGCTGGTGGGTGTACAGCAAGGGGGACTTGAGGCGTGACGAGGCTGAAGAGGGCGGGGACCGCTAGGTATCCTCGACGACACGTGTCTCTAAGCCGCAGGTGGGAGAGGCACATAGAAGAAAAAATATTGGTGGAAAATGAAGGAAAACGATGGACTAAAAGGGAAGAGATATTGATAGTTGAGGCATGAAAAGAGAAGAATGCGCGGATTAAACGACCCCCGGGTTTTGTATTTTTGCGGGGTTCGGGTAACGAACGGCCCCCTGTATCTCGTTCGCGGTGGAGAAGTTCACAGCGCTAACTGACTAGCTGAATGTCAGCGGTGGTCTATCCATAGCTGCGCGTATTGGCGATTCTATTGCGCCTCTTCACCGATGGAGGCAGCACGCAAAATTTGAGAATATCAGCATGTCAGGATTGGGCGGCTGCCGCCGAAGTCACGGTTTGTGGCATGTCTAGATCTCAAGAGAGCGAAGTCATAGCGAAAGAACCGACTGAATGGTTACATATGCTAGAGAAGCAAGACATCGCCTTGAAAAGCACATAGTCGACCATAAAGTAACCTCTATCCTCTACAGATTTTCATCTTTCGTCAAGCAACCGCTCAGGTCTGGGACTCAACTCATGGCTCGAACTTCAAACACGCCGGCTCGACGTGATTCACTTCGATAGGGATGTGCGCCCGCGTTCTAATCGTATGATGTTCAACAGCATTCACGACAGGATGAAACCGTCTCCCGCCCGATGATCCTACCATTATTACCTTTGCCCTCGATCGTCATAGCTTGCGCCCTCAGTCTCACCATTGTAGCACTGCATCATTGAGCACCGCATCTTTGAGGCCGGGAGCCTCAGGGCAGCTTCCAGTTTGTCGCCTTCTGTGCCGCCTCCTATGGCTAGCCTCATCTCTCCCCTGTAGCTTCGTCCTCAGCGGATCGATGCGCTAAAAGCGCGACCCCCACCACATCCCATGCATTCAATTTCAGGCACGGGCTTGACTGGCATGCTCTGAACTGGGACCCATGACACTCAGTGCTGAGTCTTATCGTTATCGTCATCTGGTCCTGGAGGTCAGCCTGTCTATCCTCTTGGTCTCCAAGTTGAGCCCATATCATCATCACTGTTAACTTCAACTTCGGCCTTCTAGCTTGCATCGCATAGTCTGTTTGCAGCCTCACAGCAGTAGCTTCTGCGGTAGACTACTGCACTCGGAACAACTGGGTCGTACTCGCCGCGGTTTAACTTTGTAGACACGCTGGCTCTTTACATCATCAATGCATGCCGACCCTTTAACTTTGGTAAGCTCTATTCTCTGCGTACGGCGATTCTATGCCTTCTCTTGGCTCTCCTCTGCGTCTCAAACTCTCCCTTGCCACTATCCCACCGTTTCAGAAACTCATGATGATGGTGTACAGCTCGACGCAGAGGTTCATGGCTCCTCTAAGCCCCGCCAAGAGCTCCTCAGCTCGACCGTCCGGCGGTCGCGTCTCCTCCTATTCCCAGAAACCGTCCGAGTCCGATGAAGCCGATAACTTGAGGTTGCCTAAAAGAGCCCATACGTTCACGCATGCGTCTCCCGCCGAGAAGCTCCGCGAGGGCGCCATACATGAAGCGGCGGGGCCAGATGCCTTCGAGACCGGCGAGCATAGTGATACTGAGGAGCCAAATATCGAGGTTACGAGAGCATCCATCGAGCTTGATATACTCCCAATCGAGCTGGTTACTCTAATAGACAGGTATGCTGGGAAGCTATGGAGCCATCATAGCATTGAAGCTGACTAGCTGCAGCTTTGTCGAGTCTCTCAGTGCCAAGGCTCATCCCACGCCGCCTTCCATCGAAAAGGTCTCTCATTTATTCCAGGACTTCTACGCCTCGGCATCTTCCCATATCAACACTCACATCAATGCTCTTGCGTTGAGGCAGAGCCGGGATGTCTCTCCTTCGCCATCCTCGTCTTCCATCTCATCTGCCGCAAGCCGACTTCGATCCAAGGCGAGCTCCCTTAATATAAAAGATAAGCCAAAGGAGGCGGAACAGCAAATGATCACCACCGATGAACTGGCACAAAGGAAACGAACCAGGAAAGCTCTGGAGGCGAACCGTAGTCTACTTGAGGAAGCCGCCGAGCGAAGGGTATGCGAAGCCATCTACGATAGGATATACCAACATCGGAGCACTCAAGACGAAGCCCAAGACGACAAACTACGGTCCAAGACAGCAGCGCTAGCCTTAGTAGGGATTGGTCCGGCAGATTTAGGAGTTGATCTTGGTGAGAATACGGGCCCGTCACAAGAAGCAATTGCAGCCAAAACCGAGGATATTCGACGATGGCTGGGGTCTGCAAGAAAAGATCTGGTCAGGATGACTGAGAAGAAGTACCCCCTTGGGAAACTTAACCACCTCAAAGCTGCCCACAAAAGTATTGTCGATACTCTCGCGAATTTCCACCCCTCAGCATCCGCTGATGAGATCATGCCAATGCTTATTTACACTCTCATTACCTTGCCGCCCGAGAACCTCCATGTCATCAGTGACATTCGGTTTATTCAGAACTTTCGCTGGGAGCCCAAACTAACGGGCGAAGCCGCATATTGTTTGACTAACCTCGAAGCTACGATTAGCTTCTTGGAGACAGTTGACCTGGCCACTTTACGCGCAGACGAGCATCCCTCAGGTCCAGGCAAGAACTCGAGCCCGCGGACGGAGACCTTCCCTCCCGCATATCCTCAGGGATTGACAACATCAGCACAAAGCGCTATTGCTGAAACGAGCATTAGCACTGCAGTGGGTTCTAAACCCGCTGCTTCGCCTCTGAAAGCCACAACGACATTACGAAATCGACGACTGAGTGATCTGGTAAATACTCCGGCGCAAGCATTTGGTGCTGCTAGTGATGCAGTCTTCAGCACAGCAGACCAGGGACTCAAGACCATCTCCACGAGCTTGGATAATAGCTACAAATTCTTGCTAGGCAAGTTACGAGAGAACCAAGACAGCCCCCGGGACTCCATCGTCGTTCCTCGAACACTTGATGATGCCCGTAAACTCGTTAGTACTCCGCCGCCGGATGAAGGGGACCTCGCCGGTCTCAATGCTGTTGTCGACGCCGAGGAGGGCGAGCGTCCTAAGCGGCAAACACCCGAGGATCGCATCCTCAATATCATTGGTGGACGACGAGACCGCAGTGCTGATAGCACTCGAAGTGCCCGCAGCGCAAGCTCGTCCAAGAAAGTCCTATTTGCGCCAGAAGAATCCAAGGTGACAAATGCCGTCGTGTCACCTGGACCAAATCCTGCTGTGTTGGAACAGATGCGTAACCTGGGGAATTCGCTGAACCCTATGACGAGGTTGCCGAGTATAAGTATGATCCGTGGATTCGGACGCAGTACACCATCGCCATTAACGCCACCTATCAAAGAGACGAAGCCGGCGGATGGCGGAGACTTGGCAACAGTAAGCCCCAAGCACTTCTACTCCATGTTCCTGCCAAGTACTCATACGTTACAGGCCTTCCCTGACATAGCCTCTGCTCTCCCACCCAAAGAGATTCCCAAGATCGCACCGCCCAGCAAGCGCTTCCTGGAGCTACAAAGTCCAGGCGATCTCCGGCTTGGAGAGGTGCTTGAGCTGTTGAGGGACTATCGGCGTTTGGCAACCGCGTTAAAGGACTTGGGAGCTTTTGAGAGCAAGTGAGTAACGGCATGTTGATTTACAGGACCTCTGGATATATAGAACTGGCGTTGATTCACCTTCTAATGATATACATGATTGCCGTTGTGCTAGCATAGGGGGTACATAACGATCTATCGCATAGAAATGACAAGAGAAGGGAAGCACGGTCAATAAAAATGACCGATTGAAATTTTTTTGGTCAACTAAATTACGCTATGTTCATGGAAATGAAAGACTCAAGTATCTGATCAAGTCATCGGATCTCTATGCGTATATGCCGCAAACACGTCAACATCCAAATCCATCACTCAAAAAGCTGCTGAGCCTGTACTTCTCGGTGTACCAAAGAGAACTTAAAATACAACGCTTGCCGTCTTTGCCAATTGCCCGGACCTGTCTAGTAAATTGTTGCCTTTGCGCCGTTGCTCCTCGGAGTAGATGGTCTCCTTCCCGTATGGTTTTATGTCATCAAAGTGTGTAATGGGGAGAGATTTTGCTCTCCCGTTGCTTCTGTCGAGTCAAAGGTCGAGTCGTGTCCACGCATCCTTCTAGCCCATCGGAGCCGTCTCCGCTCTTCGAGGATGATGATTTGAACTAGGTCGCCGGATATAATATAGAGGGCTGACCTCATCCTTCTTCTCTCTTTCATCTGGTATAATCTCGGTATTGGCTCGTCTGAAGGTCGTGGTTGACTCCCCTGACTTATTTCGCTTGTGGCCATGGATAGCATCGCTACTAACAGGAGGACCAGGGTGTAGAAAAGAAGTAATGAGGTGACTATTGGCGAGGTCGCGGCCGCGGCTCGAACTGCGGCCATGATTGGAGGAAACGCTCCCACGACGCCCTCGCTCAAAACCGGTGGAACCGGCCGTTGATAAGCCGGTCCTGGTACGGACGAGCGTGGGCTGGTTCTCTTCTGCTTCGTTCTGGAAACGAGATTCGCTGGGGAGAAGGACGGCGCGGTCTAAGCCGTAGGGGAGACCGCGATGACGGCCTCGAATTTGCATGGCGATGATGATTAATTTGCCAACCACGGTGAAGGACGAGCAAAGTGCAGCGTCAGAATTCGGAGCACCCATGCTTAAACCCACGGTACCATAGGCACTGATGACTTCAAATAAAATATCGAACAGGTTGAATTGGTGCGCCTTGAGTTTGCCTCCCTCGCTGATGGCGAGGAAGAAGAAGCCAAGAAACACATACCACAAATCGAAGGACAACTGGCGTCGTAAATGGGTACCAACGTAGCTGAAAGCGCTTGCCTCCATATTTCCGTCGTCGTCATCTTTTTTATCATTGTAGACCCCAAGAGACTTCTCCTCGTAGACATTGGTTCTTCGAATGGAGATAGCAATCGGAAAAACGGAAATATACATCATAATCATGTAGAGGACTGACATGGCGGGATGAAGGGCCGTCAAACTGAAGCAAGAAAAACCTGCCGTTCGGGTGGCAGCTGCTTGGAAAAAGCCATCGGCGATACGGGTGTGCACTGGTAGCGCTGCGACAGGACCATCGTTGAGCTGTGGCGTGTTAGCGTGAACAATGCCAGGGACGCAGCACCGAAGGAGGAACTCACATCAAGAACAATGAAGAAGAGCAAATCAACAACGTTCAAACCGACCAAGATCCAAAACAACCACCAGTTCGCGCTCGAGGGAAAGAGCAAAGTGAAACATCTACGAGGGTGATCAAGCAGAAACTTTAACTCTTCCCATAGCCCTGTTCCCCGAGGAACAATGGCTGCGAGCACCCAAATGATGAACCGAAGCATGACGGGAAACCCCGTGTTACCGATGATAATGAAGAACCACATTACCATCATGGTGTATTCGGAAGTGTTGAATGAATTCATGCTGTCAGGGGTCAAAGTGAAGCCCAGGTCCATAAAAGCTGAATGCGAGGTAAAGAACGCCCACCACGTCCTGGTAACACCCGCGTTTTCGACGATGTTGCCGTAAAGATCGTTATGCTGTATGAATGGGAGCAAAAAGGTGAGTGCTATCACTTGAAACCCCCAGAAGTAACATATCAAAATCAAGGCTAGAGTCCTAAGAGATCGGTACTCAATTCCACCCAGTTCCTCTCGCTGCTCTAGCGTCAAGCCCACGAAGTTGGAATTTCGACCGATGGTAGGAGTGTAACTGAGATATGGCATATCATCGGATTTGTCCCGGGACAAGACTGACCGAATATTGTCCATTGTACGAGTTCGAAAAGCGCGAGATGATCTGTTTTCTTCATCTTCGTGGAATGTCTTCTGACCACTGTTGAAGATACGAGGCTTGCGCAACCTTAGGGCAGCCTCGAATGTTCCGCCTAACGCCCTAGCATCCTCAGCCACTTCCTCAGCAACCCCCTCTCGTTTTGGGCGTTCAGGCTCGGCAATAGCAATTGTCGGTCTGCGCTCGCGGGGGCTTTTCGGTTCAAAAGCGAGGTAATCGGGTTTTGAATCCCTCATGTGGGTCGTCGTACCGGCATCATGATCGTTATCTTCAGCATCACTGTCCAGTCGCCGCGGTATCATACCCCTTTCAGCATCCCGAGGACCAGGGATCCGAAGAACCTCATTGTCTTGATTCCGCTGACGCTCAAGGATAGCAATGTGTTCGGCATTGGACCGCCTTTGGGGGAACTTGGTATCGTCGTCAAGACCGTCGCTTCTTTTGACAGTCTCCGCAAAAGTGATGGTCGCAGGGCCAGTCTCCGGGGGATGGTTGCGGCCCTCTTCCTTCCTTTCCGCATCACTTACATTTTCTACCTCGTCAGGCATGTCCAGCGGGCCAAGATCCATACTGTTAGACCGAGCACCTGTGACGGTAGTCGCATCGCTTGCGTCACTGTTGGCCGCCGGCTTAACGGGCAAATCGTCATTGTCCGACTCGATTGCTTGGGATTGGATTCGCTCATTCCCATCAAGTAGAATGCCGTCATTCGTGATCCGAGGCGGCCGACCTGTGTGAGGGACGACAGTGATGCTACGGCCATTGACGCCTTCCTCGACGCGACGGGGATCGTTTCGGGCGCGAGATTTGGTTTTGGATAGCGTTCCGCGGCGTTGTCTCGCTTCGGTCACCCAGCCCTGAAAGCGCTTTTCGAACCAATACAGCCGGAGGAATACGACAGAGCCATGAAGAGTGATGGGATTCGAGACGGCGGCAAAGACGTAGATGACGATTTGCTGAAAGAGGTTGAGACTGTTAATATTGACAGGGTTCAAACCAGCCTGCGTGTTGGAGCCACTGGCGAACAAGAGGGCGTCGATATAAGCGAGGTTGTCGCTGTCATGGGCGGCAAAAATAGCAACCGAGGCGATAATTGTACAGCTGACGATCCAGGTATCTAGTATAGGTTGAATCAGTGAACTTAGATCAAAAGTCGGGGCTGAGGCGGGACCATACAATGGGCGGAGATGAAATTGAAATGCGGTTTCTTTGAGAAAAAGGGGGGCTTGACAGCCATGAGCTGCGCCCAAAGAAAGGCGCGCGCCCCGTTGAACATCTCTTGTCAATCGACGTTGAGAGAAGTGCAAATTTTAAACAAAGCAGAAGTCAAATGGAGGAAGACGTCGAAATAAGGAGGACCGACTAATGAACTAGTCCACTAGTTCATGGTGGAGTGGTGAGGCGATGTACACGGAGTCTCGTACCGTCGTTGGGGTGGCGGATAGATAGGATGTGGTGGCTGTGACGGTTTCGTCTCAACCGCGAGTCCAGAAAGAGGATATCAAATTTGCATCGAGACGAGATGGCATGGTTAGTGAGGGCGGCAGCGATTATGCGTATGTGAAGCTAGGATCAGAGCCAACACAATTGCGTTGGTGAGAGGGAGCAGTCAAGGGGCGGTTCTTTGCTGCCGGTGTAAGGAGCGAGAGAGATTCGATCGGTATTAAGAAGAAAAAAACAAACGAGCTTCAAAGAGTTCGCCTGCTAGGGGAGAAGGGGGAAAAATCGACGTGTTAAGCTTATCAAACTTGGCACGGATCAAAATGGTCCTTGGGAACAGATCCTTTCGCAAGGAGGCAGTAAATTAAATCGTAAGACCGGGGTGTCGAGTGGAGGACAATTCCTGTAGTTCACGGGGAGTTTCGTCGTATCCCGGTCGAGCACCTTATTTCGTCGGCGGGTGTGGAGAAGGGTCCCTTGTCTGTGGTCGAAGGCTCCAGCTGAGACAACACCATCAGCTATGCCACTAATGATGACTAGAAGCGTGTCTCGCTTCCATGAACCCTATCTCCGTCGCAGACTTCAGACTTCAGCGTCCTACCTGTCTCGCTTCCGGGCTTCGCTTCAAGACTCTCTACAAAAGGCCAACTAAACGAAAGCCTGGAGTCGTCCGTGGCTTGGCGAATTGTCTGCTCGTAGATGCCAACGCGATGAGAGTTGGGGGGAGATTTTGGTCGGCGTCGCCGCGTACTCAGCCGCCAAAATTCGCCGAGATGATAAGGGCTATGCGCAACGAATCGATGAGAAGCCAATCAATGCGTCAACCGATCGGTCAATCAACAAGGATATTTAAAACCGACCCCGGGCGCGGCAGGACCCTTGACGATGAAGTTGAGTCGTCTCGAATCGATGAGATAGTTGCGATGAGGAAACGGGAGATTGGAGAGTTGGTGGAGAGGATGACCAGCGAGGTCTTGGCATCTCGTGCCATCTTTAATAGCAGCCTGGGGACAGGCCTGAGCCACTGCAGTTCCAGGGGAATGCCGCGCTAAATTTAGGGCATTGCCGCCGCTAAAACCTGAAGGGGAGAACAACCCACCTATCTGGGCTCTGACAATGGTCCCGGTTCAACCAGCAGGAGGCGAGGAATTGCGGTCAGTTGTCGGGGATGGAGTATCGTAGTCGAATCCAGTAAAAAGAACTCAACAGTACCATTATATCGCATTCTCCAACTTCCATTTACGAACGTATCAAGTCATATAGAATCGCAGCACCTCCAGCTCGCAGGGGTCAATGCGACCATGATGTCACCCTTGAGGCACGTACCCAGGTCTTTTCCTCTCCTCCACCGTGACTTGAGTGGCTTCTACGAATTGCTCCCCCTACACCAGCAGCCAAATCCTTGCTTGCAATGTCCGGCTTACTTGCTTACATACCGACAGAAGACCGACAAGAGATGATCCGGTTTCCTCTCTACTCTGTTCCATAGGCTCCCGCTAACCTCATGACGTTTGTGCATCGGCAAGGTTTGTGCATCAAACTTGTACGTTTAGCTCGAGACTACTGCCGGCGCGCCCCTTTCAGCGTCACCCCGATAGCCCGTGAGTATCACTCCAGTGCCTCGGTGATTTGGCCCGAAGCATCCCAACTTCCACTCGGCTTCCGTTGCACCGGTTTCTCCAACGGCCTGGTTGCTGGACAAATCACACCAGCCCCGCATGTCACTGGAGTCAAAAGGTGACGTTCCCCGTGCGGCCTGGGGTTATCCTTGTCTCCCTGTTTTATAAAGGCATCCAAGGCCGCTGGCTTGCCTTACCCGGGGAGCTGTCATTCTCGTATGTCTCGCTTCACTTCCATGCCAGGCCAGATCAGGCCATGCAATAGGCACGCCTGACCGCATGGATAGTTGCGGCAAGTAAGACTAGAAATAGATGATTCAAAGGCCGCCTTTCTCTCTCGACATCGCATCCTTGTTTCTCCTCGTATGGCCTACCCGCTCTAGCATATTCTACCGCTGTCCGTGGTATATAGATAGCATAGTCAGAAATGACCCCAGCATCTAGGCCTCTTGTAGGATCCGGGATACACCTTCCACATACCAGTATTCGTATTGTTAAAAGTAGCGCAATCGAGCCATGTGCCCGGATCCAGTTGTGGGATGACAGCGAGGACATTTTGAATGGTTGATGGTATGATGCAGCGTGCCGAACATCGAATGCACAAACAACGGGAACAAATATCATCTTTCCAGGCCACTTAGCCATCAATTGCAATCTTGGATTGTCCCTTAATCGGGAATATACAACAGCTATTTCTACAAATTACAAAGCAGGCGATGACAGAATAGAGCTTTCTACTTCCTTCGAAACGCCAAATTAACTCCACGCTCTGCGCTTATCCATCCATCCATCATCCCAGGAAGGTCGAGCAATCTAATTGGGTGCCCGTAACGTGAGATACAATGTCTCAAGTCCTCTCTCAGTTAAGCATTTGCTGCCCGTCTTGCATTTTCGCGCCCGATCTTCTTGAAGAAGGAACTGCTGTCCTTCTTGTTCTTCTTCAAACTCTGGTTGAGTTTCTTGTTCTGCTCAATGTACGCCATATCCTGGCCGCCGCTCAGTTCACCGAGCGTTCCGGCTGTTCGTCTCGCCCCGCGCTTCTTGGTCCGTCCCATGGTACCGCTGTGGAAAAGATCATCCGTGGGATCCTCATCTTCCATGCTTTCGTTCTCCACGAGCACCTTTTGTAGTAGTTCCCGACGTTCCGTCACATCGGCGAATGCCAGTCCCGGTGTCTTTTCGATGTTGGCAAGCTGCGTAATGACCTTGAACGCGTATCCTTGATCTACCAGAAATGCCTGTCGCTTCGAGGAGAAGTACATCTCTTGGGTGTCCTTGGAAACTAGCGAGTAGAAGAATGCATTGAAACCTTCGTCATTTCGCCGCTTGGCTCGAAGAATTCGGCCTAAACGTTGTGCTTCTTGGCGTCGTGACCCGTAGTGTGACGAAATCTGTATTAGACATGTCGCTTCAGGCAAGTCAAGAGATGTGTCTCCAATCTTGGACAAAAACAAGGTGTTGACTTGCGGGTTGTGTTGGAAGTTTTCTAACACTTTCAGTCGCTCTGCTTGTCCCGTGCTTCCGTAAATAAAGAACTTTTTCAATTTCAGGGCATATGCCTTTAACGCATACACGTTGTCCGAGAATACGATGATCTTGTCTCCTCGTGCTTCGTGGTAGTTGATGAGATACTGACAGGCTTGGAATTTGCGAGGGTTCATGATATATAGCAAGTTCTTCTTTCGCGACGGTGCCCGTAGATACTGATCGTAGAACTCCGTTGGCATAGGACACCACACTTCAGCGCATTGCACTTTTGCGATATGACCTTGCTTAGAAAGCTCCATCCAGTTCGCCTCAAATAGCTTTGGGCCAATTAAGAAGTTAAGATCTGAAATCTTATCATCTTCTCGAAGGAGGGTTGCCGTAAGGCCAAGTTTCGAATGCGTCTTAATTGATGACGTTACTTTTCGGAAAATGTTAGCTGGGACGACATGGACCTCGTCTAGAAGCATAAGACCCCATTCACGGCTTGTAAGGAAGTTCATCATCCTTGCCGAGTCATGCGCTCTAGCTCTCGTCTGCGTAACCATAGAATAAGTTGTCACAACAATGCCCGTAGCTCCTTGAAAATAGTCTCCCTTGGTATCCGAGGTAAAGGCGACAATATCGTCCGGATTGATGTTGGACCATTTCAAGAACTCGTTCCTCCACTGAACTACCGACATAGAGCTAGTGCATAAGACAATGACACCTTTCTTGACAGTACATGCAGCCGTGATGCCTACCAGGGTCTTGCCGGCTCCGCATGGCAAAACGATAAGTCCACTCTTCGCTCGTCCGTTGCCAAACATCTTACTAAGACTCTTCTCTTGGTAAGGTCGGATTTGCGTACCCGGTTTCAAGTCGATTTCCAGGTTCGCGTTGGCCTCATCGCGCCGGAAGTCGTACTCCTCCAACACGGGATATCCAAGGTTCAGGCATTCCTTTTGCACCGTCTCCACGTCCTTGTCCGCAATCTCGAACGAGTGCGTCACTTCTTGCTCTTCGTCATCTTCCTCGTTCAGGGTTGCAAACACATCGCCCTCTTGGATAGGTTGGCCGTCTTTCTCCTCTCCTCCAGATTGTCCCAGGCCGTTGGCTTGCTTCACACCTGCTGCGTTCTTCGTTCCTGGAATGACAAGGCCGCCGATTTTCGGGGCTGCGGAGGTGGTGATTTCTTGAGTGCCCTGAACACGCAGAGGGCCGATCTTGGGGTTCTTGAGCAGGGTCTGGAGCATGTTCGGATCAGGGCTTTCGACGAAGTATTTTGTGTTCTTCAAGACCAGCTTGACCTTGCCGTAACTCTGAGTGCAGGTCGAAATGAAGGAGCGAATTTCATCGGGCAACGGTGTCTTAAGAAACCTCTCGAGAGTGTTGATAATGTCTGATGGCGAAAGACCGACCGAAACAGCGGCGTACAAACTGTGCGTCGTCAAGGCATATTCGTGCATGAACGTCGGTCGCGATAGGGGTTCAGCGATGGTAATCAGAAAATCTTGCGCTTGCTCGGCAAGTGGATTGAAGCTCTCTAGGATAATCTTCCCTTTCTGAGGGTCGATCCAGAGTGGACGGTTCTGGTGATCCTTCTTGAGATCCAAATACGAGTAATCATGATCGCCAAAGATGTGAGGGAGCGGTTCTCGGATCTTATGTCTCTTCTTGTAACGATCCAGAGAGAATATGTCTATGTTCTTATTGATGTCTCGCTCCAGCTCCTCGTCGACAACCTCCTCTTCCATTTCATCGTTACTATCGATGGCGCGTGGCGTTGCGGCTCCCGGCGTCGACACCCGCGAAGTCCTACCTGCCTTTACCCCTCCCGAGGCAGCGGGAGCTGCTTTTCTCTTCGGCGGCATGTTGATCGAGGTGGTGCAGCTCGGGAGCGGTGAACTACAGCGGCCGGAGGTATCCGGGTGGAGGAGAAAAGGTGGAAGAGATGGAAAGCTTAGTCGTGAACAGCCAGGTTATGATGAAACACAAGACATCGCTGATGACTAAGGCGAGAAAGCTACTTGACTGGAGCACGGTTAAATGACGGAGCCTAGAAACCGCTTTAATCAGCGGGCGGCGATGCGACACAGGGGATGAGGTCGCCTGTGAACAGAACCCCCTGTAGGAGTGAGGTACCCCGCCAAAATTTATCGAATTCCGCCTCAGGTCCTGGAACTGATTAGTCCAGCACTGCAACAACTCATATTCGACGCTGAAACTATTCACTTTTGCTGGACTATAATCGAAGCGCAAAGGAGAAGGAGAGAGTCACAATGTGGTACGTACTTCTCATACGAACGAGCCATCGGAGCGCAGACTGACTGCTGGATTAGCAAGCACATTCTCAACGCTCAAGTTGCCGTTCGCTCGCCATGCTGTACGAACACCCAGACCTCCCTCTAGGCAACTTCCCTTGCGGCGCAGAGTATTGGCATACTAACAGGCTACCCCGTAGGCCGTAAATGGTTCGACTGCGTTGACTGCCATACCGAGCAGGAGTCGCACCCCCTTCTAGAGTCTTTCGAGATGACATTCGCCTGTAAAAAGTGCAAGAAGTGCTTTCGCAAAGACGCGAAGGAGTTCGAAGAGGCCGACGAGTACTGTCCTCACTGCGATAACCACTTCGTCATTGATGCCAAGACACCCAAGCCCGCACTATCTATTGAAAGCGACGATATCAGAATGAATAGCAAGATGTTGAAGGACGATAGACAAAAGCAGACCGGATTTAGGTCAATCTTTGACCCAACAGAAGATGCAGACAAGCTTGGTTGATTATGGGCAGACGTGCGAGTTTAGAAAAGCCAAGGCGTTAGGGTCTCGGAGCAACTTGTTCATCTCGGGAGGGAAAGTGTCTAACACGCATCCCATCATTAATGTATTGGTACACATAGCAATTGCTGGTGGTTTCGGAGGGCCTGAAATAGATACCTGTTCTATGAAACCGTCAAAGCCCTCTTTATTCAGCAGCAGAGTCGTCTTGAGACCTGGTCAGGATGGCGGCGCTTCCCTGGCCCGGCGTTCGGCCCGTCTTCTTCTTTGCTGCCTCCTCCTGCTTCTCCTGCTCAATCTCCTTTACATAACCCTCGATTTCTTCGGTAGGCAATGTCTCTATGGCAGCTCCAGGGGCCATCAGGGCAATCTCAATGTTCTTCGCTCCAGTCTGCACCACCTCAAGGAGAGACTTGATAGCCAGTCGGATAGTGGCCTCCCGGTCCATATCCTCCTTGTAGTTTCGCTCGAGGAATTCTCGGACTGTCTTGCTGGAGCGTCCAATAGCATTCGCTTTCCTAATCCACAGTCAGCAAGCATCCTCCTGAAATGTCGCATCGCGTGACCTTACCAAGCTGAGTAAATGCCGGAGGGCTCGGTTTGGTAGAGCCTGGGCACCTTACTGCCGTTGTCAAATCCAACAATCAACGTGCTGATGCCGAACGGACGCACACCACCCGCCTGTGTGTATCGCTGCTGAACGCCGGCAACATATTTGGTGATGTAGTCGATCGTAACAGGGTCTTCAACGGACAAGCGGTGGGATTGGGCTTCTAACCGAGCCTTGTCAACGAGGATTCGAGCATCGGCATTGAGGCCAGCAAACGCCAAGGCAACGTGGTGGTCGAGGAGTTGAATCTTCGACGGTGTGATTCTAGTATCTTGCAGCTTCATCGCCGATCGCTTCTCGCATCCCAAAACCACAACATCGGTTCCCTTTACTCCGACCGCGCAGGTTCCTGTAACTTGCATGAGCCCGGGCAATTCCATTGTTTGGTCGCGCCTATGACAAACCTCGCTTGACAGCTTCGCCTGCATACTCGACTTGGAAAACGTGTCCATCGGGACTATCGAAGGTCAGAGAGGCATTAGCTGCCGTCCATGGGCGTCACCAACCTAAAAACTATTCATCCTGTTAGCTGTCTCCCTATCAATAACAAGTGCCTGCGAACTGACCCGATAGGGCTCTGTCGTATCCAGAAGCCATATTTAGAAATTTATCGCAAAAGTCTCACGAACTCGAGTCCCGAAATTGATCTGCGAAATGGCCACTTCGTACTGGGTTATCGAAAGCGAGTGTCGCGGTCTGGGGTTTCGTTGAGGGAGGTCAGTGTGGTAGCGAACCAAGAGCTTCGTCAGAACTGCAGCCTACCTTACCTGAAAGGCGGGCGAGCTGGAGCTCTTTCGGGCACAGACGGAGAAACGTTACGGCGATAATACAGTAAGCTTACTGTAATAGCCACTGTACCGTATGACACAAGCGAAACCTCATCTAATGTTAATATCATCATGATACAGAAGTTCGGACAGAAGTCTTTTTTATCATCGTTTCACTACAGAATGGCCGAATCTGAATCCTATAATCACACACATAGCGAGGGCATCCCGTGCCTTTTGCTCGCTAACAAATCAACACCCTCTTCTGCGTACACTTGCCCATCGTGAATATCTACAATACCTTTGCCCTTGCTCTAAAAATTTGCAATTTCTACCCATGTCTGTCTCTGTAACACATCAGAAACATGCTGTCCTTTTTCTGCAAGCCGTATCCGAAAATTCTCTAGCCATATTATCTCCATCAATCCGTCTTGAGAGGCTATGTTAATCTCCTTGTAAAACTCCATCGCAACCGTCATCGGGGCGATCAGCATGTCCGGCTGCACCGTGCTATCGAGAGCTGAGTCAAGGCCACGGCAAATATCCGCCGCAAACTCACGACCATGCTGATATTTCGTTATATCAATCTGGAGATCGGGGGGTAAATCCGGCCACATGTGCGGATATGCATCGATAACCGGTTGGAAGATGGTTCGATGCAAGCTTTCAATGCACCGATAGAAGACAATTTGCACCATCCAAAAGTGCAAAAATGCCAATCCTGTGACGCCGTCTCTGAAGATGTAGGCGTTCGAGAACGGGATAAGACCCCCGGGGCTCGTCAAGTCTTGAGGCCAATACGCAAGAGGCGCCTGCTCTGTCCCTTGGCTTGCCATTCTCAACCATGCATCGAAATGCTGTTCGAGAATTAGGCATTCTTGAAGGAGTTCTTGAGCTTTATATCGAAGACTAAGCGTGGGATCGAGGGGCTTCAGCAGATCGGTTTGCGCGAGGATCGAGGGCAGCTGAAGAACGAGATCAAAGAGATGATCAAGAAGAGACTTTGGATGTTGCGTCCAAGGAGCGACCATCCATTCCTGTGTTGATAAGAAAATATCTCGTCGACTCAAGATGGCAGTACTGGCCTGGGATATAGTCAGCCAATTAACAACATACACAGCCAACCAGTCAGAACTCACAGCCAATGGTCGGTACACTCGAACGAAGTAGTGATGGTTGGGGAACGAGCTGAAGTGAGCCGGACCTAGGGTCCTTACTGCATTCGTATCTTCTAACCCCGATGTCCAAGGATCAACAGACAGGTTGTGCTGCTACCGATAGTCAGCCATGTTACAAGCGGCATAGAGGTGGGGTGTGCGAACTTCGAATATGAAAGCGCAGTAGCTCTCTGCGTCATCTCCCTCTCCAGCGCCAGGGAGGCGAGCCAGACACTGCGCGTTGACGTGAAAGTCTTCCGCTACCGGGGATGACTGCAGCTCAGCCGGTGTATAAGAAGGGAAGGAGACACGAAATCCCGCAGTGTCATCCTCGGCTCCCTCATCTCGCAACACGCCGTCGAGCCTCGTATGGAGGGCAGTGATGAGAACCGAATATTCGATACCTTGACTGGAAACGAGGGTATGATCATCCCATGCCGAGGTCAACGGGTTCAGAGGAACAAAATCAGGTCTTGGGGTTTCTTCAGTGGCAGACTTTTGCTTCTTGGACGAGGCTACTTTCTTGGGATGGGAGGCAACCCTGCCTTTAGTCTCCAATGTGCCAGTAATGAAGACCCTCTCCCTCTCATAGCCCTCACATTCTCTACCGCTCGAGATGCATTTTTGGCAAAAAGGTCTCTCGTTACTACACTGACACATGGTCAGTTTTACGCCGAGAAACGAAGGCGGACCGTCTTGAGACCACTCACCTTGACCCTTCTTCGCCTACAAGTTTCGCAACCTTTGTACTTGCCCGGAACGCCGACCATGATGGCTCAATGCTCTGGGCTCCTAGCAGGGTGACAAATTCGAGTGCATTAAAAATGATGAAGACAGTCATGGTCTGCTCTCATGCGGACTGCGATGCCTTCCATATGTAGTTCTCGGTTACCCCCTCCCCCCTCACACTGGTGCATCCAGGAGGCACCCCACAAGACGTGGCATGCCGTCGTGGACTTCTTCCCCCCGTCGACATCAGGGGTCGAGAACGGCAGAGCTATCTTCCATCATGACCGTTCCCCTGCATTATCCATCAGATGGTAATAAGGGCCATTCTCCCCAGGACGAATAAGATCAGAAGACAGCTTACCGTCCCACAACCGTCTACTGGGAAGTACGGCCGCTTACGTACCCACCATGGCGTGCAGCTCTGGGACTGGGTATTTATGACGATGGACTAGGCACTTGACATCGGCAAGGCGTCTGTTCGCGTCGGGGCTGAGATGTAGGAGGTCCTTAGTCCCCGGGGTGCTGAGAATGACACATGGCCGGGACTCAAATACACGGTTGCATCACCGACGTAGTGACGGGGTGAAGAGCCGGCGCCGTAGGGCTGACAGGGAACGCCGCTAGCTCTTGTGCTTGGTTGGCCGCCACAACGAGGAGCTGAACGGAGCCACATACCGGGGCTGGAAGCGCCGTGGTAGGCGGCCGGGTTTTCTGCCTCATGTGGTGGAGATCCGTGGTTGAAACGTCTTGGCCAAGATCTCATCGCAAGCAAGCGCGGACAATCGCCCAAACGGTTCACGCGACGACGTCACACAGCGTTCCCATCCGAGCAGGCAGAGGATCCAGCGTCAACGTTTTATGAGATGATGAGCGATACCGCTTTCTTCCTTTCTTTTTTCTTTGTTTTATTTTGACAACCAACCCCCCTTTTTAAATTAACCTCGATTACGCCTACAGTACCGAACTAATTTCGACCACAATTATCTACAAAACTTCAAGGGTCGGTCGAAGGGCACCAGCGGCTGCAGTCATAGCGCTATTCCAGAGTGCAAATGGGTGTATACGGGAGGGTATCAGATGTACTTGTATGGGTTCATGATGCCATTCTGTGGTCCTGTATGTCAGCCCTAACGTCGGGAAGCAGAAGCTAACCTTTAACACAACGGTGACAAGGCAGATTTTGAAGGGAGACAACCTACCGGGTCATATAGACTCTTGATTTGTTTCATCAGACCAATGCTAGTCGCGTCACGGCTGTATCCGATGTAGTTCTTCTTAGCCATGCCAAGACCGTGCTCGGCACTGATACTGCCATTGCGCTTCTGGATCCACTCATAGATGTAAGGCTCCAACACCTTTTCAACCTTGGGGTCATATCTTCGCACAGGGATGTTAAGATGCAGATTGGAGTCACCCATGTGGCCGTAACCCAAGACCGCAACGACGGGATGATCGTCAGTCTCACCCAAGAGACCCTCTTCCTCCACTCGCGCTTTGACATCCTCGACGATACTGTACATCTCCCTAAGGGGGATGGAGATATCGTATTTGTAAGTGCCACCCCAGTGACCCAGACACTCGGTGATACCTTCACGCCATGCCCACAAATTCCTGCTCTGAGTTTCATCTTGGGCCAAAATGCCATCAGCGACAATCTCGTTGGACATGACGTCCTCGAGAAACGCTTCCAGCTTTGCATAGTCGTGCTCGGCGTTTGAGCCACTCGTTTCAATCAGACAATAGAATGGGTGGTCGCCTTCCAGGGGCTTGTCCTGCTTCTTGACAAGAGATACTAGCTGCTGACTCTTTCCATCCATCAGCTCGAAGGCTGAGAGAATCTCGCCGAGCTGTTTCTTGGCTTCCTTGAAGGCTAGTTGGGCCTTCTCATACGATTCAAGGCCGAAGAGGGAGACGTTGACAGCGCAAGAGCGCTGAGGGCACTGGATGGATATTTTAGTGATGATGCCGATAGTGCCCTCGGCGCCGATGAAGAGCTGCTTTAGGTCGTAGCCCGTATTATTTTTGCGTAGCGTGCACAAGTCGTCCATGATGGTACCGTCGGGCAAGACAGCCTCGATGCCGAGGACCGTCCCGTGTAAGCTCCCGTACCGCAGAAGTCGCAGGCCGCCCGCGTTCGTCGCCAGGTTCCCACCAACGTGGCAGCTCCCCTTAGCGCCCAGATCGAGGGGAAAGATATAGCCCTTTTCGGCAAGGTACTGATCGACAACCTCCAGAACACACCCAGCATCCATGACCAGGGAGCCGCTGACATCGTCGAAGGAGTGTATCTGATTCATGCGCGCCAAGCTTATGACAATCTCGTCGAAGACAGGGATCGAGCCGCCAACAAGTCCCGTGTTGCCGCCCTGGGGCACCACGGCAAGTTTGCGTTTGTTGCAGTACGAAAGGACCTTGCTAACTTGTTCAGCCGTGGCAGGCTTGAGAACCAGACGACATTGACCCTTGTATTTGTGCATCCAGTCCTCGTTGAAGGGCTGCAGGTCGTCGGTCGCATCCGCAGTAACGCCGTCGACGACGGCTGAAGGACTGCCGAGCAGATCACGGAAGTAAGCGACATGCTCGTCGGTGACCTGGGCAAATTTCGTATCGCGTTTGAGGTCCGGGTACGTCTCGGCAGTCAGCCTAGCCGGGCGCGCCAACGAGGGCGAGAAGAGTCTCGAGGCGGAAGTCGAGATGCCGCGGGCAAGCATGGGTATCGACGTCAGACTCCGGGAGGCCTTCGGGGCGAGCAGAGGGCGTCGAGCGCATGTGCTGGAGCCAGCAGGGACTCGCAGCGCCCGTAAAAAACGTGATGGCGGTACCATTGTGATGTCTCAGGCGGGGCGAGGCGATTGAAGGCTCAATTCAAGGTCGGAGATGGAAACCCGAACTCTTGAATTCTGGCACGTTTTGAAGCCTGGGCGATAGTGGGGTGCCGGCGCTTGGAGCTCCGAAGCCGCCGCGGACTCGAAGGACCGCCGGCGAAATGTGCACCATGGCCGATTCCCGCGCCCTCTCTCTCTGTTCCCCGTGTACGGTACCTTACCTGCACTTGGAGTGCTTCACAAGTCCCTTGTGCAAGGACTCACAGTCAGGAAACTACATTCCACGGTTGGGCGGGGCACGAGCATCCAAGTTGGCTTGGTTCACTTCAATCCACCTTACGTACCTACAACTCACCAGGGCACCCTACCACCTTACATGACTGACCTCCCTACCTGCCTGGTAAGCCAATGTACGGTGCCAATGCAGTCCAGGTAAGGTCACCTTGGTGTGACTCTCCACCAGGCGACATGATCTGGCGGCCGACCCGGACATAGCTCCTTGTCGCGCTTCTGAGCCTCCCCACCCCTCCCGCAAAGCCCAGACTTGCGCCAGTCCGGCAAGAGACATTACACGCGATTGGCGGGAAATGCGTCGGTCATGGATCTCAGAACGCGCTCGTATTGCCGGCTGACAAACTTGGACGGTACCTGAATTTTGTTTACTCTTTTTGGGAACTTAATTCTGCCATGTCGGTCCTTCCTACCATCAACCTTGCTTCCACCGTCATCGGATTCATTTCCTTCGGCCTGACCGTTGCCATCTGGTTGCACGTCTTCTGGGAGGCTTTCCTGACCATTGGACACGCCCAGGCCCAGATCCAGGATGAGTTGTCTCTCCTCCGACAGCGGCTGTACGAGGAGCTAGAGTACCTGAGGCGGATGCGCCGGCGGGAGCGTCGTCCCTCGAGGAAGCATCGCCACAGCCACAGAGATAGGGACAACGAGGACGAGCTCTACCACGAGTCCGGGCCGGTCCGGGTGCTCGAGGACGCCGTCAGAGACTTGATCCGAGACTTTAAGCAATACGAAACCCCGTTCTTGGTAATACCGGGCAAGACGGGCAGGAGGATGGAGAGGGACCTTGACTAGAGCTTCGACGCCACCAAACAGCACTACCAGTGCGACCTGCCACGTAGACTCTTCTGGTTGCGATCGAAGAACGGAGTCATCAGCATCTCCAACAAATTGCAGCGTATCCAGGTCCATCGGGCCGCCATGGAGTCTACGGAGAGCAGGCTGCTAGTCATGGACACCATGACCTTGGTGAGAGAGTGCGAAGAGAAGCTGCACTTCGTCGAGGACGTCGTGAGGGGGATTGAGGAGAGACTGCCCGGCGCGAGATTCGTGAAGTCGATGGGGGAGCGATGACCCCCTAGTCGGCCACATGATTCATGGCGCAAACGATGATGGACGGAGGGACTGGAGAATGGGAGAGCCATGTGCGCCGCAGTCGGATCGCCGTGGTTGTGTCGTTTCTCGAGCATAGAGTCTCGGACCCTGCATGTACAGTTAGGGTTTTCCAAGATGGTTCGAACTGTCGGTGTCCACCATTTCAGCGGGGCGCAGCCCTCTCAAATCGTGCACGAGGTATGACGAGATGATCTGTAGCAAAAATCTACCTAATTGATCCAGATCAGGTCCATATCTGTGGAGACGAAGTGATAGCTGCTGATGGGGTTGCAAGGGTTTGTGACATCGAAGGCAGACCAACACCCGCCGTAGGACATGCACGAGATAGACCTGGGATCCCGACCGTGATCCACGAACAAGGGCAATCAATCTCTCGTCAGATTCATATACTCGGACGAGCTGAAACCATCGCCTACCACGTGGTCATCAAATTAGGGGTACTATACTGACTTTCTCCACCACGCTCTCTCTGGCACTATCGGTACTCTGGTATAACTCAAGAAGATATCCCCGTTTACACCAATGATGCATCTAACGATTCTGATGAAACACCGCTGAGAGTCAATCCCAGGTAAGTTGACTCGTTTCCACCCAGCACAATTCTTCCCTGGAGACAATGTTTATACTCCAAGATTCCGGGGTTTCTTGCTCCAACCCCTTTTCTTCTCCCTCACTTCGCCCCGTTGAGGTGATTCGAGTTCGTCTTGTCCCGCAAGACGTCGCTCGGGGCGTCTCGGCCTTCCCGCTCTTCATTGATGAGCTTCTCCATGAAGGATATATAGTCGTATTGGGGCATCCCTCTATCTTCGGACATGTCCGGTCCTTTGTGCGGAGGCATCATCTCGACTAACTGGTCGATAACCTCATCGGGTACCAGACTGTGTCTTAGGTCCATCTCTGTCACGTACGGTTTCCCATCGGCAACCTCGCGGAACGATTGGAACACCTGCTCGGCAGTGTTCTGATCTTCCGTCACGTCCACCATGAATCTGATGAACTGTTCAAACGTCACGTAGTCTCGTCCGTTTGAGGTTTCGAGGAAGTAGTCGTGCATCTCCTCTTCTGAAAACACCAGGCCCAGCGAGGCGAGGGCTGCACTGAACTCGAGCTCCTGCAGGTGATTTGTGTCGTCTCTATCAAAATGGCGGAAGACACTCTCGAATTCCTCCAGCTGTATTGGAGTCAGGTTGGTCATGTTTCGCGCAACCATCTGGTTCTCCAGGAAAGCAAGCTTCTTTGACACCGACGTTTTCACAAGGCTAAGTTCGTATACCAATTCGTCATATGCGTAGGTAGTAAAGTCGTTTTCCTCAATGTTGGCCTCCTGACACTTCTCGTCCACGGCGGCGATCGTCTCAAGGTACCGATCCAGGGGCGGAAGTTTGTCACTTAGCATTCTAACGTGGTGGAGCTGATCTTCTACATCCCCGTCTAGGCCGGAGATAGCCAATTGCATTGCATTGAGGGCCATGGCAAAGTCGTTGGCCTTGTCTGCGAACGATCTTCGCAGAGCGTTTTTGATACTGCCGCTGTGTCAGTTGGTGGCCCCGATCGACAAGTCTACAACTCACTCTCGGATGGTTTCGTTGATCAATTGCGCCCTTGTCATCTCGCTTTGCGATAAACCAAGCCAGTCTCTCTCAAGAACCTCCAAACTCAGGTCCGCCGGCGGATCATACGGTCGCAACCGGTATGTGCCGAGTTTCGTTTTGATGTTACCGAGTAACGTAGCCAGATCGCTCTTCTCGGCAACCCACTTCCTCTTTTGTCCCCTCTTATAAGCCGCAAATTCGTTTGCTTGTGCCTTCGCATCAGCATATGTCCCCTCGAATTTCGATTGCTGCCATAGTTCCATTTGCTCCCGAATGGCCCTAAGCAGTTCCCGCATGCGGCGTTCGTAGGCGCTCTGCATCTCCCAGGCACCTTGCATGTTGTTAACAAACTTCTCGACTCGGCGCCCAGCGTTTTCCACCTTCTCCATTTGCGAAAAAGCGTGAAACCAATAGGCGATATAAGTCATCAGACTTCGCTCGTCGGGCTTGGCAACATCGCACACGTCTTCGACATCTAAAAGTTTCGGAATACCAATCTCCTTGTGCGCGATATCAAAGGCCATTTGCATGTTCCCGCGGTGGTCTGCCTTGTCGAGAGCATCGTAGTCGATCAGGTCGGGTCGGTGGATATCGAGAAGCGCGCAAAAGGCCAGCCCATCATTCCAACTACCGCTAAAATCCCGGACCTCAACCTCGTCGTAACAAGCCGTCTTGCGTTGACACCATAATAGCAAGCCCTCCTTGGCCGACATTCCCTCCTCGTTAATATCGCTGATTGTGAAGCGCAGAATCAAGGTCCAGATAAGGCCAAGCACAATCTTGCGATTCCCGTCGACGACATCTTCGGCACCAATGTTGGTCATCTGGATACCCCTGGACTTGATGAAGTCGAGCGCTAGGTTGGCGTTCTCGAAGCGTTGAACGCGAAGCTTGGGTTTAGATGCATATCGACCGAGTGATTCGTGCGAGAGGCATTCCAGTAAATGGATGAGCATAACCTGTATGCGCAGACACATCAGCGCTCGAGCGTCGTTGGCAATCGCAGACCGAAACCACTTACACCGTCGCTAAGATCAGCGACCAGGTCCTTGACCTCCAAGTTCCGCGCCTCAATCTTCGTATTCAGCCTATAATTAAATAAAAAAACCCTTCATCAGCTCCTAAACTCGCCTCACGCAGTTATTCCGGGTGCAGCATACCATTTCGTAAAGGTCTTCTGCTGGACGGTAATCCAGCGCTGCTGCTCAGCAAACGCCATCCTCGTCAGGCCTTGGTCATGCGGTGGCTCAACAGCAGCAAGAGCATCGACAGGACTACTAGAACTTCGTTGGAACTTCTGCGCCTTGGCAGATTTCTCCCGATCCTTGAGGCCGAATGCAAAACTCTGACTCCCGAGTCGTTGGACTCGCGCCGCATGCAGCTGCTTTTTGTCGCGCCGACTTCGCGGGGTAGGGGAGGAGGCGCTGCAACTGCGGAGTCGAGAGTCGGACGACGGCGAGGTCTCGGGATCGGCGATGGAACTTGATGTGGTGGTCGAGTCGATGGAGATGTAGGATGCTCGTGAGGACGATGTTGTTGTGAATGTTGTTGCTGAAGCAGACGAGGAAAAACGTTGACGGTTGAAAATCAAAGTAGTGGTGCTGGTGCTGTCGCTGCCGCTGGTAGTGGTGGCTCCTTGGACTTCGCCGTGTAAACAAAATTCGGGGAATTCCTCGTTGCCGTCCACGTTGCTGGGCCGCAGTGGGAGCCTCCCCTGAACGGGATCCCCAATGGCGGTCATGCTAGGCCCCTTTAGTGATGGATTTCGGGCGGCGCTGCGCTGAAGGTTCCACTAAGTGTCCGCTGTCGATATCCAAGCGGCACTTTACTGGATGAAAGTCTTGGATGGCTTCAGGGGACTTCCCGTAAGAGGTAATTGGAGATTTCCAAAGATCGAAAAGCAATTTCAGAAGTTATAGGAGACAACATGAGGATATAGGAGTTATTACGATGCCCCCTGCGAGGATATGTCTCAGGGCTTTATACTCCCTTACATTCTCTCACTTCTTAGCTCAGCGTGCATACTATTTCCGGCGTCGTCCCCTCCCATTCTCTCAACCCAGTCCATCCTTGAACGACATCCCCTGAAACGCCATGCTTCTCGTGTAAGGTGTGTGACTCTTCTCTTGCCCACAAAGCCAGTTCATGCGTACTACATGTTCGATCTAGCATCTGCCTTGATCGGACCACCTCCTTGGGCTTAGTGAGCCTCCGCATTCATGCCACCGCATGCTAAGCCCCTGTCCTCGGCCAAGGTGGTGGAATTCGATCCACCCAGGGACTACCATCTGTTTCACGTCTTCAAATGCCGACCTACAAAGGGATCGGCTCGACTTGACATACCGAGGTATTGACTTGGATGGAGAGGTCCAGCGTTGTCTTCTCCTCAACGTTGAGGTGGCAAGCGGTGTCTCAAATGTGTTCATCGCTCGGGCTATCCCATGCCGTATTAAACTGATATGACAACTGGGCCATTCAGTTAAACATCTAACCTCAGACGGACTATCTATCGAGAAATGGTCACGCCCAAGATATCGAAACCGTTTCAAGCACCAAATACCCCATTGGGACGAGTGCTACTATTTTGAGTGGGCTGTGGTTTCAAGCAGTCCATCGATACTTGCGTCGGAGGATCTGGGACATGGGTTACCCTAGACATTTCCCATGAATCGGTAGGTAAGACATGACCCTTAAATGTATAACCGGTTGGATTCTGGAATGATTCTCGATTTTGGAGAAGACTTTCTGACACGACGCATCCAAGACCCCGCGGTGCTGTAGGCCAAAGAACATTGTAGTGTAGACACAGTAGAATAGGTCGCACGACTCGACGACGAAACACTCTGTAGAAGGTATGGATCATTGTTTCTTAACAAGGTGATTGATTGATCGATACATGTCCACTTATACAGACTCTGATACACCATTTATCATACATCCAGCCCAACTGAGTCCAGCGCTTGTCTATTTCTGCCTTTGTCCAGTCTGCTTCGCCCTCGACCTCAACGCATACCTCTCCTTCTTCCACGCAAACACCAACTGATCCACACTGCCCATGTCATGCTTCGGCTTTCGCATATACGTCAACCTGGCTCTCCTCGCGCGCTTCGGTCGTCGCCAAATGATATCAATCCCTGTAACCGTAGGGCTGTAGATCTTGAACCACATCTCCACGCCAACTTTCATCATCTGGCCTCGAAGCAGGATCGCCGTGTCCTGGCCCCGTCGTCGGATCTGGATGAACGCTCCGGAGAAGGGCTCGCCGTTCTTGGTCGAAACCATAAGCACGTCGCCGACCTTGGCGCAGTCAGCGTGCTCTCGCGAGAAGAGACGGGTTCGGGCGCCTGTTGGGTCGAGCTTGGTGACGAGTTTGTCGCGGAGGGCGGGCATCGGGTCGGGGTGAGTCGAGCGGATGGAGGGAACTTGAGGCCAAATCTCAAATTTTGCAACCTTTTCCTTTTCCAATCCTACACTACCATTAGAATACGTCTTAACAGCCAGAAAGTCGTGCCGTACGTTGTCGTCCACTGAGGTCAAACCTCGCAGTGGGCTTCGTTGCAGGAGTTGCAGCGGCAGCCGAGAGACATCTTTGAAACTGTCTCTGGAGTCTCGTCCTCCGGAAGGTCGACTTCAAACAGCCAACTGACCGTCCAACGCTCGCAACGTTCATGGTGAATGGGTTGTCGTTGTCGAGAATTCAGATCCGGGTCGGCGCTGGAATTTCCAGAGCTTCAGAATGATCCCCGTCAATTAAGCCAATTGCGCGTTATGATTGGTCCGGCGCTAACGTTTCTCCGTATATTTTTTCGACATACTCCTTGTCCCTGCACCACGATTTACACGCGAGAATCTAAGTTTTGGGACGGCTTTCGTGGAGTTGTTCTTCTTTGTAGTCAGCTCTAGCACAATGGTCAAACGATCAATAGCCGCAGCCTCAAGGCCGCTGGCCGGTCTTCGCACTTCTTTCAATGAGAAACCGATGTCTCTCTCAGCCCGACATTTTAGCTCAACACCCCCATATGGTAAGCTATACTCAACGATATGTCAAGATTGAATTCGATGCTGATAACTATAAAGGTGTCCGTGCCGTCTTCACCGAGACCCAGAATGCCGAGCTCAACCAAGTCCTCAACACCATCCAAGAGAAGATCATCCTCCCCGCCTATCTCCCTGAGAAGCAACGCGAGCTTGTCTTCGACCCCAAGATGCGTCAGCAACTCCAACAAAACCCAATTGTCATCGAACTCGACGGTCTCGAGCATAAATTCTCCACAATTGACCGATTTTCCGAAGTCCCTAACTCTAAGAAGATCATGATCCAGGCGCTCAAGCTAATGAAGAATAAGGAGGACTGGGACAATTTAGAGACGCTGCTGGCGGGCTATCACAAGGCGGGCATTAAGTTACAGAAGCGCCATTACGCAAGGATCGTGAGGATGGCTGGTGTTAACGGGAATGCCTACTCCATCATTGAGTGCGCAAAGCAGTCTCATAAGACTGGTATGACTTTAGAAGAGAAGGAGTCTGTTGTTCAGCTGTTGATTCGGATCAACGAGAAGATCACTAACAACTCCGGGAAGAGCTCTAGGGAGGCCGCTCAGGCCTTGAAGTGGACGGAGCTCGTCGTCGATCTCCTCCAACGGCCAGAACATGTGGCAGAGACCGCCCAGCCCGCCGACAAGCTGCATAACTCTCCCTTCGTTCGGGGCCTTGTCCTCTTCACACAGGCATCGGTTGTTCAAATCAAGCAACAGGCTGGGCAATCCTTCGAGGCCGAATTGGAGGCTCTGATGCACAGTGCTCAGATCCTCACCTCTATCTGGGCTCGTCTCAGTGCCAGCGACATTTCCATGCTTAAAGACGTTCAGGACCTCAACCCCCTTTCCGAGAAAGCCCGATCTGCCAAGAAATACGATGCTGCCCTTAGCGGAGGTAGCTACGTTCAGACCCTTGCACAGAACATTAAGGGCATATTGTTGACACGAGAGCTCGTTGGTGATGCTGCCGGTGGTCTGAAGCCTGTCGAGGATGCTCTCCGGCAGCATCTTGACAACTTTGTAGCGGAGGCGCAAAAGGAGGGACGAGGTGCCGGGTGGGCAGCAGTGTATGAGAAAGCAACAGGCCAGAAGCCCGATTGGCCAGCGGCGTCAGCGAAGGAGGCATGAGAACGGCGTTGTACAGCAAAATAATGTATTATCTACATCTTGTATAACATACCCTTTCTATGGTAGAACAATGTACTTTTCTAGATGCTTAGGGATAGCTCCCAGCAGCTTCTTATCCACTAACCACTTCCGTGAGAACAATCGCTCGGCATATCTGTAAGCTCCATCGCAAAGGATTGTGACGACGGTATGTCCCTTGCCTAACTTCTCAGCCACCTCCTTCGCCGCTACTACGTTCAGTGCGGAGCTGGCACCGAGGTAGATACCCTCTTCGTCTAAACATCGGTAGACCATCTCGATACTCTTCTCGTCGGTGATGTGCAGCGAGCCATCAATGAGGTCTAGGTCGGGCGCTAAATTGTCTGTGATGCGACCTTGTCCAATACCCTCGGTAATGCTCGAGCCGGTACGCTCAATCAACTTGCCGCCCGAGCTGATGTATGAGTGCAACACACTGCCCGGAGGATCGGCGAGAAAGCTCTTGACCCTTCCATCAGACGCATCCTTCAGATATCGTGTGATGCCCGCCAACGTGCCCGCAGTCCCTGTCGCACAAGTGAACGCATCGACCTTACCCTGGGTCTGCGCCCAGATCTCGGGCCCGGTAGTCTCGACATGCGCCCTCCGATTCGCCGTGTTGTCGAACTGATTCGTCCAGACCGCATTATCCAGCCTCTCCGCATGTCTCTTAGCCTGGTGGTTGTAGTTCTCTGGGTTGTCGAACGCTACCGCAGGCACGGGGTACACCTCGGCACCTAGGAGTCGGAGAAGGTCGATCTTGCCTTGGGATTGGGTATTGGGCATATAGATAACGAGCTTATAGCCTTTCGAGCGACAGACGTGTGCGAGGCCGATGCCGGTGTTTCCAGCGGTGCCTTCGACGACGGTGCCTCCGGGTTGGAGAAGACCGCGCTCCTCAGCATCCTTGACGACGTACAGAGCTGCTCGGTCTTTGACGGAGCCACCAGGGTTCATGAACTCGGCCTTGCCGAGGACTTCGCAACCTGTTTCTTCTGAGAGACGATTCAATCGGATCAATGGTGTATTACCAATTGCTGCTCAGATACTCAGTTTAGCCAAGATGTTTAAGCTCCAGCTCGCGCCATTAAAACGAACCTCCAGTCAGACCCTTCGCTGCGCCCTGAGCTTTGGAGACGGTAAGGGTATGCGAGGTCGGCGGATCAGCGGCCTTGGCCGCAGCGACGGCAAGCCGCCGCACGCTTTGACGAAACATGACAGAAGAATCGCGACTCCTGAGATTTCGTAATTGACAGGAAAAGGTAGACTCAACAGTCCTGGAGTTGGTGATAAAAAGCGTAGATATTGGTAAGCTGGTATGGGGGACAAGGCAAGCAAATGTGGTGGGGCCGCGACACGGGCGAGCTATGGCGCAATTCCGGACGGTCGCTGCGACATCCGAATTCCGTACTGGGGGAACGCCGGGGCGCTTGGACGAGAACGGGCTATACAAGGAATAGGTTGAAGACCTTGAGAAATGCCCTCCCCCTCCGCAAAGGAGAAGCATATACTTCCTGCTCTTTTGATTTGAAGATGTAAAGCATCCTTGGTCGAGTTCGTCTTGCTAAGTCATCGACGTGGAGCTGAAACGCTAGTTCTTGAGATATAAAGAGAGTCTTGATATTTTGAGAGACTTATGCTCTAAACAAACTGCAATTAAGACCTGATAAGCCCATTCATAACTCAACTCTTCCAATGTCATGCCTCATCATCATGAGTTCTGTTCTAGATGTACATATGGTCCAGGGAAAACCCCTTGGGTACCCATATATGTCCCATAGTACCAATCTTCATCGAGGACTTCAATCTCCCTGATCTCTGCCCCCCGAGGAAACAAAAGATCATTGTCTGCCCCGGTGTTGGGATACCATGACCATCCTGCTCTTCCGCTCGCACCAACCCCCCCGTCGGGTGGGAAGCTTTGCGTAAAAGTAGCCAAGCCGTCGCTTGTTGGTGCCGTGCTGGCCACATCTTTCGTCACGAGCCGGGCCATCGCCTGGTCTCCTTGATGCCACGTCCATTTTTGTAGCTCTTGGCTTTGATGTTCCGGCTTCTCATAAGTGTGAACCCGAAGACTGCGACCACCGACAAGGTCTCGAGTGACGTATCTCCACTGACCATCCTTGCTACTGATGAATTCAACAATCACCATTCTGTGCCCGCTGAGACACCTTCTCCATCCCGAATGCCCATTCTCCGCCCCGATTTGTCGCTGCGAAACGAGATTGCCGTAACATGAGGCACATATGTCATAGTCGCCTGGCGCCGCATTCGGGACCAACGAGCTTGTGCATTCATAACAATGATATCTCGCCTGGCCCGGAGGAATAGGATCCTGGCACACATCACACCGTGTTGAGAAGACGAGAGGCTTATACGGCCCTATACTCGACGAAGTTGAACCTGTGAGAATGGTTGCCGTGGGAGGTCGACCCGGTGACTTCGGCATCCTTGATCGTGCCTCAGAAGATGCAGCTTCATGAGCCAAAGGAAGAAGCTTGTGTGTACACGATTTCCCCTGATTTACGCAATTATTGCAGAAGCCCCAGTCGCCAGCATTGCATACATAGCACCGCCAGAAACAATCATTAGACCATGCCAAGCACCTCGCGCAAAATGTTCCGCTCTCAAGTCTGCTCTGAGGATCGTCGGTTGTGAGCGTCTTCCTGCCCTCCGCACCGCCTGGGATGGTTCGCGGCGGCGCGTACCGGCACGCTGTAAGCATATGGGGTCCTGCCAGATTGCCGTCGCTTTTCTTGCGAGCCTCCTCCCATTTCCTCCAGGCATCGTAGCCAAAGCCGAACCAGTAACGGCATCCTTTC
Organism: Microcera coccophila; assembly: GCA_024112705.1. Taxonomy (NCBI): domain Eukaryota; kingdom Fungi; phylum Ascomycota; class Sordariomycetes; order Hypocreales; family Nectriaceae; genus Microcera; species Microcera coccophila. The sequence goes on from JAMYIC010000125.1 coordinate 36,009, forward strand.
CCGCTCCGGTAGCAGTCAAGACAGATGTTCCATTGAGCATCGGAGCAGACTGAGCAGTTATAATGGAGGTCATATTCTATATGCGGCTTGTTGCATCGTGAACAACTAATAGATGGCTCTGGAAACAGCTGAGACCGCGTCCGATGGTGAATTGCAGTCGTTGGGCTGCTGATGGGACTGGAAACCGACGAATGGACAATGGCAAGTTCCGACGGCCGATGTGCCCTGTTAATGCGTCCTGCGGCGGGATCAGAATGACTGATCATCGATGATGTATGATTTTGCGTATTCTGTAGATTGTTTTGTGGTGCTCGGTTGGCGAACGAAAGATGGCTGTTGCTCTGTGCTACGGCTGCTGACGGTTCGCTCGAGTTGGGAGCTGGGGGAGAAGGTGAAGATACAGCAGGCGTGCTCGCGCTTCGACCTTCGATATAGCCAGGCCTTGGCGCTATAGGATCTGAAGTTTGGGACCGAAGCGCGAGATCTGTCGAAGAGCGAGCTGTAGCCCTGACTTCGGAGGAGGATGAAAAGATTGGCGTTGTTGCACTGCGACCCCCGCTACCAGTTCTTCGTCGTGTCCTCCTTGATGAATCATCCACGCTCAAGGCCGATGCCGAGGTCGACATTGGTGGTCTGGTTCGTTCTTCGCTCTGGCTGGTAGCGCTTGTGGATCTCGAATGTTGGCGAGTTCTGCTCCTCGGACGGGCGCTGCCTTCTGGCGCGAGGAGTCTTGAATCTGTACTTGGTGCTTCTATGCTTCGGGATGACGCACTGTAACCGCTGGTGGACCTCCGTGAAGACTCCTGACGAGCTCGCTCCCTCTGCCGCCGTCGATATGCGTCCGTAATCCTGCGGCTGAGCTCATCATCTCGGGTCAGGTCGATGTTATCCAGGTCAAGGCCGTCAAGAAGTCCTTCCTCTTGGATTTGCCTGGCGAAATCCTCGATTTCTCTCTCAATATCGCGCTCACTCATATCGGCGGAGCTGATCAGCGACCGAATTGACGACTGGTGTTCTATCTGTCGTTGCCTGGATTCGCTCCTTCTGTGCCGTCGTTCGCTGTCGACATACAGCTGGTCGGGGTTCTGTCGACTCCTGTCGTCTCCACGAGGTCGATGACTCCGTCGTTGTCGACCATCGGCGCTCTGATCTCTGGCCGATCTCGAGCGGTCATCCCCAGATCGACTGTCCCGCCGCCTACGCGTCCTGGGAGGCATTGACGAGGACACCCCGGCCTCCCGCAGGCTCATCTCGCGAACTTCGGCAACTAATCTCCTGTCCTCATCGTCCGCGCGCCTCTCTTCTAGCGTCCTCTCACGTGTGTTGATCTTGGGAAGCACCTGATCTCCGGGCTTGTACTTCCCTGCCATCTCTTCCTTCTCGGCCGCCGAACGATCCTTCTCCGGGTTCGCGGTAACAAACATGTCGAGCAAGGTTACGACGGTGGCATTGTGCCGGGTATCTCGGACTGGGGCTCGACATGACGGGCAGGTAAAGTGGTGCACCCCTGGCGCTGGTGGTTCGGGGGATCGCTCAAGCGCGACGGCCTGAAAGGTGAACCACTCTTTTAAGCAGGCACCGCAAAAGGTATGAAGACAGTCAAGGAGCGTCAAAGGTTGGTAGAGGAGCTCCGTGCAGATCTGCACACGAGGTCAGTAGCCGGGCATGAAATCGCGGGGAATGAGTCAAACATACAGAGCAAGTCAGCTCCCTCTCCAGATCCAGAGCGGGTTTTGGGGGATCCATTCATGATATCCGGGGTCGCTCACGGCCCATGCTCTGGGGAGTTGAAGTGAGACACCGAGTCGAAGTCAGAGCAAAGACGAAATAATGATCTAACTAAGGTAATTAGTATTTTAGCTTCTAGGTTGGGCGCAAGTCGAGGTCATCTGTGTTCTGGCATTTGGCGGCGGGGCATGCCGCTTTCCAAATTTGGGTTGCCCTGGTTTTTTGCCTTGGCCTGGTTCAGGCTGTTAATAGATCGCCTCCGCTGGCTGAGGTGATATAGATCCATATCCATGCATTAGGCGCTCAAAGGAGCCGCCCCCATCAGAACGCACCTCCGTGGAATAATACGAATGTCTAAAGGAGCGCTTATTATCACGAGGAAGATTTCTGGATGGAGGCTTCAAGCTATTTCCGCATCATAAACCAAGAAGAAAAAGTTGGTGTTTGGGTCTTTCTTATTTTTCACTTCATACACACAGGACTCCTCACCTTGTGAATGCCGTTGTTAAATCACCAGGCTGGGGGCTTTCCGTCTTACCCACCACAACGCAAAAGCTAGAGCTGACAGAGTATCAACGCTTCATGCACCTCCCGCGGTCCGTCATCCTCAATCCTCCATCCTCCCATCAGCAAGTTATGAGTGAGTCCACTCAGCCTTCTTCTTCTCGGCAAACGCCTTCATGCCAATCTTCTGGTCCTGGCTGCCGAACAGGCTGTGAAACATGCGCCTCTCGTACTCAACACCGTCTCTGAGAGGAAGGTCCTGGCTTTTATTCACCACCTCCTTGCAAGCCAAGATGGCCACCCTCGAGTAGCTGGCAATATTCTCGGCCGTCTTCAGCGTCTCCTCCATCAACGCCTCGTATGTGGGGAACGTCCTTGCTGCAAGTCCCCATCTCTCGGCCTCTGCGCCAGAAAACGACTTGCCCGTCAAGATGAGCTCCATGGCTTTGGACTTGCCGATGGCGCGCGTCAATCGCTGGCTGCCACCCGCTCCAGGCAGAGTGCCCAGCTTGATCTCCGGCTGCCCAAAGTTGGCCTTTTCGGTGCAGTAGATGAAGTCGCACATCATGGCGAGCTCACAGCCGCCTCCGAGGGCATGGCCAGATACTGCAGCGATGATGGGCTTTTTGACTTGCGTAGTGAGGTTGGACCAAGATTCAATGAAAGCCTTGGTGTAAGCGTCGGAGAAGGTGAGAGGAGCCATCTCTTTGATGTCAGCTCCGGCTGCAAATGCCTTCTCTGAGCCGGTCAGGATGATGACCGAAGTCTCGTCGGACGCATTGAAGTCAATGAGAGCTTCGTTTATTTCCTTGATAAGCGGAGTGCACAAGGCATTAAGGGCCTTGGGGCGATTCAGCGTCACTGCGTGGATATGAGTCAAGGTTCTGCATTCCTAGCTACAGCTTTCCTACCTTGGCCAACCCCAGCCTTCGGTTGAGAAACCTGGATATATTCGTATGTCCTCGAGCTATATGCCCGAGCCAGTTGGGGAAGGGTGGACTGCTGGAAGGGCACCTTGGAGGCGACAGGTCTCAAGCATCGCAGAGCGTTCATCTTGACGAGAGACAGAGAATCGAGACTCTTTAATGGATGGAGAGTGAAGTGAGACGATAGGTTGGAAGTTGACGGTTGGATCCTGGAACTCCAATTGGAACTTCAATTGGCGAGAAGAGATGAGATAAAGCTCTCGGCTCTGGAAACGGATATTGACATTAGCTAAGCTCACAGTGACGCAAGTGGAAAGCATCGGCTCATGTACCGAGGATAAGGTTGAGACCGAGCGAGTTGCGCGCAGAGTCACGTGGGACATTCTTCGGAGCCGAGTTTCTGAGCGACCAATGGCGATGCGTTCAATGGAGAAGCGTGGGTTGACGCTGCATTGATGGACAGCTGGAAATACAAGTGCACGCTCCGTTTTATTGAGGCGTTGGGAGACGACCGTCAAACTTAGCTGTCATCGAGAATTAAGGGGCATTTGGATATCTACGAGATATAAACATTCATAGAAGAACACATTAAGGAGGCGAGAACACGTTTCGGCCGTAATCTCTGCAAGATGATCTGCAAAACAGTTAAAGTCCCCTGAAAGATCACACGCGACGCGCCGTTTCAGTGGCGCCATCTCAGCCACGGTTCAGGGGAGAAACTAGGAATTTCTACCGGCAAATAATCGGCAGACTCGCCCTACAGGTCTTACGTGGCTGAGCTAAAGGACAATCTTCAAGTTCAGAATCGCATTTGACTCTGCTCCACCAACATCGTTGAACTGCTTTTCTCGTTATCCCTTTCATTCTCCAGTCGAATACTTTGAATTCTCCCGTTATATACTTCGTTCGAAGCTTCGTTCCGACTTTGTACTAAGAAATCAGCCGTGTTCAATCCCCCACGATGGATGCGCCAGAGCCAGAGCAGACCCCTTTCGAGGCTGTCAGCGCACATACTTCCAAGATCTCAAGAGTAGGTCTTACCTATGAAACGCGAGGCTACGGAGATGCATGATTGACAAATTCAGCAATACCAAGCTCTTCTCGATCAGTCAACCCCGTTTGTGCTCTATCGATGGGTCGGCACGGGCGTCGCCCTCTTCTGTTTCTTCCTGCGCATTCTGATCGCGCAAGGCTGGTACATCGGTACGTCGGTGATATCTGCGTTTCCCCTAAAGTAGCGATCGCACTGACTCCTCCAAGTGGCCTACGCCCTCGGAATCTACCTCCTTAACCTTTTCCTGGCTTTCTTGCAGCCTAAGTTCGACCCCTCAAACGAAGCCGTAGATAACGAGATGGAGGATGGCTCTATTGGAACCCTTCCCACGAAGCAAGACGAAGAGTTCAAGCCTTTTATTCGCCGACTTCCCGAGTTCAAGTTCTGGTACTGGGCGACTAGGGCTGTTGTCATCGCCTTCAGTTGCAGTTGGTTCGAAATCTTCAACGTGCCAGTCTTCTGGCCGGTTCTCGTCATGTACTGGATCATCCTCTTCGTTCTTACGAGTAAGTTTTTGCCCCTCCCTGATTGAAATTGCGCAGAAATTAACACCACCCAGTGCGAAAACAAATTCAGCACATGATCAAGTACCGTTACGTCCCTTTTACTATGGGTAAGAAGAACTACGTCAAGAATAGCAACTAGGGGCGCTTTTGAGGGATGACGACACTTGATTTTTGACACGATCTTCCAATGAATTGGCGTTCATGTGTCTTGTATGACTATCGTAGCCAGCTTTATCAAGTTGGTTAGTAATGCGATGTTTGCCAATCGGCGTGTATTGCAAGGTTGGTTGGGGAAGGGACTAGGAGAACCATGGGCAAACTATATAGACTGGACGGGCTCGAAACGACTGCAAACGGAGGGGCATCTGTTGAGTCTTGAGATGAAACATTAATGAAAACGCAATTTCAATCCAAACGATTTCCTTAACTAGAAGTTGTGCACGTTTTTTTCTTCCATTCTAATGGAATCGTAGAGGGCTTGCAGGGTGTGTTGGGGGGAAAGCTTAGATGCGGAAGCTCAGCCTCGCGCCGCAAACCATTTCCTACCTCACACACGCCGCGCGACCGCGCTTCAACTTCAACCTCTAGCTACAAATCCCGCTGTCCGCCACCCAATTCACCAATATTAACACACTACGGACAGAAACACCCCAATCTACAACTATGTCATCCACGGCGCCTCGCTCCGGCGAGCGCATGATTCATCAGGATTTCATCGCCCGGATTCGCTTCTCCAATGCGCTACCTCCGCCTCCCAACCCGCCCAAGCTGCTCGAGATTCCCAATACCGGCCTGTCGAGCGGCCAATACACAATGCCAGGTTTTGCATCACGCTTGGCGAGAGAGCAGCCGCTGAACATCGAGGCCGATGCGGAATTGGGAATGCCCTTGGACTTGGTGGGAATGCCTGGTGTCTTTGATGGAGACGAGCGATGTGAGTTGCATGGCTTGACGACATCGATGCCGTATTGACTTTGGAGTTAGCAATCCAGGCGCCCGCTCACCCACCTGCAATTCATCCTCATGACAAAGCACTTCTCCGACCCATCGCCGCCCTTGGAAAGCTCAAGCCTGCAGAGGCCAACGTTTCCTTCCTCCGTCGAACCGAGTACATCTCTTCCAGCAGCAACAAGAGACTCGATGGAAACATGCCGCGAGCTCTCCTTGCCAAAGCTAAGAAACGGCATATTGTCGAGCCAGCCGCTGATTCCCCTCACGCGATCAAACGCAAGATCGACAAGGGTTTCGAGATCGCTGAAGCGGACCTCAAGGATCCCAAGCGTGTGAAGCACCCCTCGAAGAGACACCTCAAGCTCGTGGACGCGGCTCCTCTTATCCCAGATCTAGATGCCTTTCCCGACTCCGGTGCCTATGTCACCATCAAGTTCCACGGCAACCCTGTCGCAAGTGCGAAGGAATATGACAGTCGTCTCCTCAGTGGCCTGTTCAAGCCCATAGATCGGACGGCAGCCGAAGAGGAGGCGTACGAGGCGGCACTAGAGGCTTATGAACAAGATCCCTTCAATAACCCCAAGCCTCAGAACTTGATGAACTACGACTTCTATCTCGCGCAGTCGAGAGATGCTGCGGATCGTTTCCGTCGCAAATTCGATGTCGAGAACCCCGACCATGCAGACCACGATTTGTATTCTCATCAGACTGATAACGGGGGCTGTTATCAGTTCAATCGTATACGAGCATACGAGACAGCTCAGGAGACCGAGCTCGATCATCCGACCAAGTATGACGAAGAGATCATCCTAGCATACAACGACGATACCTTCTACCCCAACCAGAAAGCGGTTTACTACTATCCCGTCATGCAAAAATCCACTATTCGTCCCCAGCGAACAAAGAACATTGCCCGAACCATCGGCATGGCAGATGAGGAGGAGCAGATTGTAGACCGCCTGGAAGTGACCGTTGAGGATCCACAAGACGAGTTCAAGGACGCGATGAAGAGGTACAAGGAGCACCCGCTAGGATGGGAGGCAGAAGGCGAGGAGGAGCATCAAGATCAGGATGCGGAAGGGGATGAAGCAGAGCGCCGCCGCGGCAGTAGTCCTGTTGTGAGGCGTTTAAGATCGCCATCTGAGGATCAAGATGCTGAGGGCGAGGAGGACTAGTGGTTGTGCCTCTTGTCGAGATATCAAAAACAGTCTGGGGCGAGCATGAAGGGAGAATTTGCATTCGTAGTTCACAGGCGCAGGGTTCTGAGGTTTAGATCGCAAAACATATGGCAACGGAGAATATGCTTCTATGTTCAAGACTCAACGTCTCCGTTGATAACTACACGTAGTACTTTCGTCTGTATGCAAGTCCGTTTGTGCGTCATCTCTCAACTCCGTTATAATGCATAACCAATCTTTGAGGTACCCAAGCAATCACTATGGTTTCCTCGAGCCTCATTATTATGTAAGTCTGATGTCTTGCCTTATATATCCAGTTTCGTGTCTGCGCTGGCGGGATCAAATCCAATGGTCTCTCTTTGGTCGTCGATAACGCGAGCATATCTAGTCATGAGGAGTCAGTGAGAGGCTTGGTCGATCCACGGTCCGGAGAATGGACTCACTCTAAGAGCAATCTGAAGAACCAAGCTTCCATATCTTCCCTCCTCACTACCTTGTTCGCCCACTCACGGCTTGCCATGGCTATTCGTTCTCCCTCGTTCTGTCCGTCCGGTGAATCAAAGAACCGCACCGCTTCAAGCCAATCATCCCCTTGTAAGCTGAAAGGGATATAATGGGCCCACGGTTTTAGCCACTCGTAGTGCCACTCCCTGAAGACTGCGAGCTTAAACGTCAGGCTGCGACTGTGCAAGAAAGCATAGAAACGGCCAGAGAAGGCGTTACCATCAATGTCGAGAAGATACTTGTACTTCCAAGCATCCTGCTGCTCCACGCGGTCGGCGACGTCGAAAAACTCCTTCTGAGCCTCACAATCACCGGGATCGCATTGACCGACGTGGGAGAAGTGAACGTCAATGAGGCCGCGATGGTCGCCGCGGGGAACCTCATCGACTTCCCACTTGGAGTTCTCATCTCCACCGTTGTTAGTCATGACCTTTGCTCGATCTTTAGCGTTGATCTTCTGGACAAAGTGCTGACGGTGTTGTCGGCGCCAGCCTCCGTTGCGGCTGAAACCTCCCGTCGTTGAGCCTCGCCAGTAGAGCTTGTCCTGTTTCTTGGCCCACTCAACGTCCTTTTCTTCGTCGTACGCAACCTTTTCGTACCAATACCATGGCGAGGGATAGATCAGGTCACTATATGAAGAGATCTTTGACTGTGAGAAAATGGGGAACAGGTCGTGAACGACATTATAGGCGTTGGGCCTATCAAAAAAGCCGAAGCTTGAGCTGAGCGAGGGGCTGAGGCAGATGTCGGACATTGCCGTGGTATTGTAAATGAATCCCAGGTCGCTAAATCCATATCTGCTCAGATCGTCGCTTCTCTCGTCATCTTCGAGCATGCGAGAAGGACTGTCGGGCGGGCACGACATTCGAGAGCTGGTCCAGGTAGGTTGGTGGGCGAAGACGTTGAAGCGGGTCAGCTTGGTCTCCTCAAAGGCTGTCCCATCACTCAACTCCGGAGCACTCTTGCTAAAGTCGTTGACCGGATTTTCATTCGTATTCGCAGCATGCTGGGTCTTGTCTTTGGCCTTATGAACCAGCCTAGCCAGGTCCTCGTGTGGGACAACGACCCGAGGCTCATCATGGATGTTGAACGCCAAGTCCATGTTGGGCAAGTATTGTAGGAATTTCTCCATCATACCTTTGGTAGCATTCTTCTGCCACTCGTACCCTCCAGCCATGTGCGAGACCTTGTGATCCCGAATCGCAACGCCGACCAGCCCATTATCGAATCCCAGTGCCTCTTTCGCTCTCGCTCGAATCGTCTTTGGCTTCAATCCCCAAAATGGTGTAATCAAGTCGTAAATCGTATCAAACTCGTCCACCAACTGTACATCGTTGCTCTTTGCAAACTGAAACCACTTATCGAAATGTGGCGGGGGTGGCATGCTATATCGTTTTCGATATTCTTTAACCGCATCATCCAATGTCTTAGACTGGCGGTCTTTAATATCCTTCGACCCCGTCTCGGCATCGTTGATCAAGTACCATATCGGATGCGAACCCTTGTTAGACACCTCTTTGGGTTTCGGCCCGCCTTTAACTACTGGCGCATCCTCCCATTTCGGAGGCGACGATTTTGATTTTGACGAGGGCTCGGGCGCAGATGAGGCATTAGCCTTCGCTGACTCTGGGTATTTATAGGCGGGGAGTCGTCGGAGGGAATAGACGCAGATACAAAAGAGAACGACCGCTGCGACGAAGAGGAGTTGGCGCCGTCGCATGATATCGGCCGGCACCAGAGAGAGGCACCAGACAGGTGTGAGGCGAGGGGACCGAGCCAGATGGGCCTAGCGATGTAAAGACCAGGAGAGCATCTGGAAAGGGAGAAAAAATCAATCAAAATAATGCACAAGAATCCAGGATCATTATTAGCGCAGTGTTTCCCAAAGCAGGACAGAAGACTGTGGCTTGCGACGTTTTAAGGTTGTAGGAAGACTAAATTCTAAGTATGGGATTGCGAAAGGTTCCAGCCCAGATACCGCGAGCGTGCTCTAAAGCAGGGGCACTTTAATTGGGCTGTCCGTATTCCAGAAATTATCCAGCACTTCCCGTCCCCTAACCTTAGGTGGACAAGGTTGCCACGGCGCACTATTCAGGGGCTTGCACAAGAAGCTGGAAGCATTAGAATTGCAGGCCTTGAGCCATTCATCCATCAAGCAATTCGTAGAACATGCTTTGCTTTGATCACACCCCCGCATAACCGTGATGCTCCCGATGTGCGTTTTCATTTGAGAGTGGCCCATCGATGATGCATCCCACAATCTACGCCTTGCAGTCTCGGTACTGTCTAAGATTTAGACCCCTGAATGCAGGATTTCATGAAACCTCCCGACCTTAGTGCGCTATTTTGGCACTTTAGCGGGAGCAATTCATGGCGAGACATTAAATACCAAGCATAGCGCGGAGTGCCTACCATCACTGATTTCATTTACACGTACTCGGAACATTTCACAGAGCTGTTTAGCGTGCTTCTGAGTATCTCGTCAAGGTTCCATTGCTAGTGTCTATCCCAATAGCCTGGGAAATGGTATCGACCACCGTCATCATGATCCCGAACGCCGAGAATACCAGACTGTTTTTTAACTTTTGATATCCGTCCCATCTAGTAGAAGAAGCCAATGATTTTGCCAGCAACGTGCTTGCGTCGGGCTTCCTCGTGGTCCATAATACCGGCGGAGGTGGTGAGGATAACATAGCCGAACTGACGGGCAGGGAGCAGCTTGACAACCCACTTCTCGAGGTCGGCGAGACGGACGTTGTATCGGGGAGAGATGACACCGGTCTTGTTGAGGCGGCCGTTCAGCTGAACGACAATCTTGCCGGAGCGGTGGTCATCAACCTCCTCGAACTCGCCAATGTAGCCTGCACGAAATTGTCAGCAATGTGTCGAGAGATTAAACGTTAGACGTCATGGGCAGTAAAAAAAAATTTCAGAAAAACGTGTAAGATCTCCGAACTTTAATCTATCGGCAATTTATAGGGGCTGAGTCGTGGTGCAGTATCGACAGTCGCCCTAGTTATCATGCCGAACATCTTCCCCACGAAAATTTCGAGACAGAAAAGAGAAAACTCTTGCATTCACATACCGTGTCGCTGCATGACCTGGAGGAACTTGATGATGACCTTGGAGCTAGGTCGAATCAGGACCTGGCGCTTGCCGGCCTTCTCGGCGTTGTTGATGGAGTTGAGGGCATCGTGGAGAACCGAAGTGCGAACCATGTTGGCGGCGTTGTATAGAGATTCTCAAATCGAGCTTGGAAATGAGGTATCTGCCAGAGAAAACTCGATGTTAGCCTTCCGAGGCTCGTGAGCGTGGAGAGTGCCCTCAACGATCGATTGAGGAGGGTTCTGCCGCCCAGTACTGAAGAGGAGAAGCGTATCGAGAGACATCGCCAAGTGTTACGCCCATTGTTGCCGTTGAGCCTCACGAGAGGCGACGCCCAGGATTGCTCTCCCCTGCCATGGTAAGAGGCATCATCCTGCTGGATTCGAGTCGCTGATCAGTTGCAATGACTTTCTTTTACATACCTCTTTGGCGGTTCTTGGTCCGTTTGTGGATTATCCCTCGAGAGGCGTGCGATATGGGAGAAAAAAGTGCCCCAGAGCTGGAGGATCGCTAAAGTGGTGTGCCCTGGTGGTCCGTGCACGTAAAAATGCCCTAAGGGTACGCGCACTCCCCCATCGAGATTTCGGCAAATCTCCGTTACACCCAAACGAAGACATTTCCAGATCACGACCAAAAACTCCCCTTTCACTTTTTCCCTTATACCAAAAATCAAAATCTTCGAGGATCGCCCGACAAGAGAAAATAAGCCAAAATGGTGAGTCGCATCGCCTCCCTCACGCCAGCCTCCCAATGGCTTCGACGGCCGGTTGCGCTTCGATGATGCGATGGTGCGCCGGCGGGGTGGAATCATTGGACGCTTCGCTAACGAAATGGCAACAAGTCGGACGTAGAAGACAACACACCCGAGGTTGCTGAGGAGGTTGAAGTTTCCGGCGATGCCCCCAAGGGTCAGATGTCCGTTCTCGACGCCCTGAAAGGTGTCTTGAAGCTCGCTCTCATGCACGACGGTCTCGCCCGCGGCCTTCGAGAAGCCTCTAAGGCTCTCGACCGACGACAGGCCCACATGTGTGTCCTGAACGAGAACTGCGAGGAGGAAGCCTACAAGAAGCTCGTTATTGCTCTCTGCTCCGAGCACAAGATCCCTCTGATCAAGGTCCCCGATGGCAAACAGCTCGGCGAGTGGGCTGGTCTTTGTACGTGGCCTCTGGAATACCCGACGTACAGCAAGGAGAATGCTAACTGGCCGTTTTAGGCGTCCTTGACCGCGAGGGTAACGCCCGCAAGGTTGTCAACTGCTCTTGCGTTGTCGTCAAGGACTGGGGTGAGGAGTCTCAGGAGCGATCCATTCTCCTCAACTACTTCCAAACCGAACAGTGAGAGGGTCATCGGCGTTGATTTGAAGGTGATTAGAGGGGCGGACTTGGTATCGAGGCCGCTGGACACGACTTGGCGGTTGTACTCTAGCCACTTCGGTTGGCATCTGAATGGGTTTTGGCCAGATGTCTCACGGCCATCTTGCATCGAGAGGAATATAAAAAAAATTGGGCATCATGAAACATTGCACGACGAACTCTTGAGTGACTGTGAACTTGAGCGTTAGATTCCAGCTCTACTTTCGACCCTCTACCTGTGAAAAATTAGGAACGTTCCGCGCAACTCAGCGCAGACACGTCAACTTACCATTATGATGTGGTAACCGAAGCCAGTCTTGACTTCGGCTATCTTGGGGCTAGCCGTCGTGCTCGTCTCCATGGCAAAGGCAACTTCTTCAAACTTGGAATCCAAGCTACCCTTGGTCTTCCAGCCCAATGAACCTCCTAGAGCCCAGTAAAGCATGCCTGTCAGTCAACCATCTCCATGATCCTCATGACGAGATGCTCGGCTCACCTTGCCTCGCCTTATCCTCTGAAAACTCCCTCGCTACCTCATCAAACTTAACTCCTTCATTCAACTTCGCCAATGCCTCCTCCTTCTTTGAGTGCTTTTCACACTAACTCCATCGTCAGCACGCGCGAACGAGATGTTGCAATGGCCGTCTTACCAAGATATGACGGACGTTAATAGACATAGCGCCCTTTGCCTTGCCGCCAGCTTCTTTCTTGTCTTCTTTGTCGCCACCTTTGCCCTTGGCCCCTTTTCCTTTTCCGTCCGACTTGTCACCTCCTTTCTTGTCGCCTTTGGCCATCTCTAGTGAGCTTCGCTGAGGCTCTACAGAATGTCGAAAGTGGTGGTGCTGGTAGAAATTTGCAAGGATGCGCTGCCCCACCATCCGAACAGACCTTAGACGCGCTACCCCTCCTTGACAAATGTCCACATCAAGGTACTTTGCACATTTCACGACTCCAGTCCTCGCCTCATGTTCAGGTGCACTGAAGCCTCCGAATCTCTTGCAGAATCAAAATTTATCCACGCCATCTATCTAAACCAATGTTTGTTCTTGAGCTATCAATTAATCACTTTGTCCATCTTGGCTCCAAGTCTTCGAAGACGCGCTCGCCTCGTCCATCGTTCTCAATACCTTTCGATTTAAACCCATCATCTTCGCAAGCTTCTCCAGCTTCGTAAGTTCCAGCTCGTCCATCTCGTCCATCTTCTCTTCCACCTTAGATGGCTTCTTCTCCGATGCCTTACTCTTCAATTTCGGAAGGCCCCTCAGCGACGCATACCTTTCCATTTCCAACTCAGCACGGAACCTCATCTCCTGGATGGAATGCTCCTTATCCAGCTTAGCCTGGGCCTTTTCTTGCTTCCACTCCATGAGCCCTTGGTCACCACGCTTTTGCTTGATCATCTCCCCTTCATGTTTCTCGAACAAATTCCAATCATCCAGCTGAGAGGGGCGGGGGATCTTTACAACCTCTTCAATTGGCCTCTGGCTCACCAGCCTCTCAAGCATTATTACCATTTGATGTTTGTTAGTCCGTTTGTTTAGTCTTTGGCCATATTGGCGGAGAATGTACCTAAACCAATGTGACTAAGGGACCGGCTATGGCGGGGGCTCAACTTACACTCCGTCATATCTTACTCCAGCCTTGGGTGCAAGAGGGCTCTTAAGCTGATGTCCTCGCACGATGCGAACTTGAGTGCCCACCTTCGTAATAAGCGAAACATGGGTACGCGACATGCTCGCCTCTCTCACATACCTACAGACTCCGCTGGGATAATAATAGTCCTCTCTACCCGTCAGCAGAGGCAATACCGTCGGGCCGTATTTGCCTCGAGTAGGTGTTTCAAGATCACTGCCCACGACACCGTCTCGTAATAAACAAGCCAGGTTCAACCACCAGCTGGAAATCAGAGTCAGAAAACAACAACCGGAACTGAATGCAACCAATGATCCTTACTAGCCCACTTCAAAGTCAATTTCCTCCCCGGTTCCCGGATATGGCTTCGGTGCTTCTGCTTTCCACAATGCATGGTTGTCTTTACTTTCATTATCAAACACCATGCCTCCAAGTCGTCCTGTTTGCAACATGGCTCGGTATCGGTCTTGCTCCAAAGTGAGGTACTGGTACGAGTATCGTGATGTCCATAGCCACTGGAGCTTGTTTGCGAAAGCCAGATCGTCATGAAATCTCGAAGGCGTCGGGTTAGGGCGATTCACTGGACTGGTGATGTCGCCGAGCAGCTTGTCAAGTCGAGCATTTCTGATAGTGGCAAACTTGAGTGGCGGTAATCCTTTCCGCTCGTTCTCAATCTCGACGGTTAAAAATGTCACCATTCTCTCCCATCCATCGTCTAGGGTGTTGTTTTCAATAAGACCTGCTCTGATATCGTCGCAAAGTTGAGCCAGGTCATTTTCGTCCAAGCTAGCTCTTGACGATGCTTCGTCGGCTGAGAGCGATATCGTCGAGCCAAAGATAGACAAAGGATCTACGCGTCATTAGTTGATACCGTTGAAAATGATGATTCCATACTTCTCCTGTGAATCTGAAGGGCGGACGAGCCATCAAACATCCCTCGCGATTCAAGGTCCAGCTGGCCAGACAAAAGCAACTAGGCTTATCAGCTTTGCTTAACTCAAAGTGATGCTTCTCCGACTTTGCCTACCGGGTCATCGGCCTTTGTATTTGCAGTTTTGCCTCGTCTAGTTGGAACCACAGGGGTCGCTTGCGTTACCGGATTTGCTGGGGTCTCTGGCGTTGCCGACATTGCTGGCACCATTGAGCGATTGGGAGGCTTTGCTTCATCTTGTGGGACCTGGTCAGGCTCCCGCTTTAGGCGTCGAAGAATGTCATCTCGCCGCCTTCTAGTGGGTTTTGTAGGGTCCATGGTAATGATGTGTCAGATCTAATATTAGTAGAAATGACAAGGCGCGAGCAGCAAGTCGGTGTTGGGCACAGGTCTTGGTGCTAGAGAGAGTCATGGGATGAGATTATGCTCAAATTCCAATCATCAACGTCATACATCGGAGGCAAGCCCTAGGTCAAAGAGTGCGTATCGTTGCTTCGCGTTTGAGTTGCCAGGTGCGGTCAACGGCGGCGGTTTCCCCTGACGATGGGAACGTAACTCTCTCTCTCTCTCTCCCTTAGCTGAAGCGATCGAACAGCGCTTACTGTCGACCGATCAACGTGAAGGAAGAATTTTGACATGTCAAGCTGTGGGTTTTGATTCCCAAGGCTATAGTAGCATTGGGGATCGTTTACACCGTCCTTTGACGAGCTTGTGGCGACTAACTACCCAAAGGCCCAGGCGTCGCTCTATGGGTTCTTTGTTATATATGGACGCTACGGTAAGTTGCATCTCATCGTGTTAATCATGAGGGCCAGTGCTTGAAGAATTCGTCAACGTGCATATGCAGATACTCTCTCGGAGTCTGGGCCCCGGATATTTGCTGTGATATCTGGTGCTGGCACCGTTTTGGAGACAGAGGCATCTTGCATTGCGCTCGGGTCCTCATGTTCTGGTGGCCCTGATGAAAGAATAAAGAGCATTGGGGAAACCTTGAAACGCGTGTTGCAGGCCTTTTATAGGACCAAATATATTCAAGGCAGTATCGCACGCTTTTCTGCGACGCTTGCAAACTCACGAGCCTTACGTCTACTGTTCTCGGCGAGGAACTTGTGTTTCTTGAGGGGCAATCTCGGCTGTTTACCACATTTTGATACTTTACCTCAGTTTAACGAGCCGTTCGTGTGTGACAATCTAGAAGCACTGGATGAGTATATGGAGACACCGTCCGTTGACACCGTATTTGAAGGATATGACATATGCTACCAAGCCACAGATCTTTAGAATTAATACTATGCCGGGGATTGACGCTTAGATCTGGAACTCACGGCGCGAACTTAAGAGTCAAAAGAGGAGTCTAAAAGGAATTGAGCAATGACAGAAAACATTAATTATCTCCCGTAACCTTAGGAACCGAGATTCATACTTGGATGCTACGAGCAGGGGAGTAGATAGAGGTGTTACCCTGTAGCTACGATAAGCTAGAGGTTTCACCGCCTACCGATAAGGGCATACATAGATGCAGGCTGGTTGGGTAGGCACACATTCACCGCCTGCCTGAAAATTTACACTTTCACTTTCTGCCGGGGAAAATAGAGATCTCAGTCGCCCCGCCGTCGCGACCAGGACTGACATCGCCGGCCGATATTAATACATGGAGGTCTAACAGATTGTTGTCTCGTTGTATGATACGTAATGGCCGACCAACCCCATTACTTGGCGCGCGTTGGCGCCTCGTATACCAAGACAATAGGCATCACCCAGCGAGTCACACCTCTGGAGACTGTGTGGACGGGTGAGCTGCGTGCAAGGTGAGCTGTCATGTCAACTGCGAGATGATCTTGTCGAAGAATACCGTCTCTAAACTGCGTAGATTCTCCGACTTCCAGGTCAATGAGATTAGTGAAGACGGCACAGTCGTCCGGTTATGTGAGGAGGGGTTCGCGTCCTCAATGGTACGTCGCCGTTTTATCTACCTTACTCTAGAGTATTCCCTTCATCGAAATTAACTAGACCGGCAGGCTCATTCTCACACTGTAAAAGATCCCTGTCATATCGTCACTGGAGATGATAAACCCGCGGATAGGAAGGGCCTTGAGAGTAAGCAGGAAAAGAACACACAAGAGAAGGAGGAGGTGGGTAATGACTGACAATACACGAAGAGAAGGACAACACTAACAAGTTCTAACAGAATCGGGAGATCACTGCCGAGGACAAGGCGAACTTGGAACATGTTACCGGACCGCGGTTCGCAAATGACCTCGAAGCGCTCTACAGCCGTGGACTCGAAGCTGACCCAAAGTCTACATGCACTACGGACCCAATTGAGGACAGGACCAAGCGAGCGGCAGTCCATCATGCAATCCGACAGATTTTCAAAGGTCGAGTCGAAACAAGCACCAGTGCAGATGGAGCAATTATTGCCAATGTTATATCTAAGAAAAAGGGCAAATCTAAGCAAAGAGGCAGGCGGAACCGCCACCTTGGAGCTGAACTGGAGGGGGCGGGGGATTACCTCCACTTCACACTCTACAAAGATAACCGAGACACCATGGACGCTGTCAACCAGATTTCTCGATTCCTGAGGATCAAACCGCAAGCAGTTGGATATGCAGGGACGAAGGATCGAAGAGCTTCAACTGCACAACGATGTTCACTCAAGCACGTGAAACCCCGAGCTCTCATGGGCCTCAATGGTAAGATCTGGGGGGTGACAACAGGGGATTACAAATATTGCGACAAGCCTATCCACCTTGGCGAACTCTTGGGAAACCAGTTTGTGATTACCATCAAGAACTGTGAGACTGTGGGCGAAAGCAACGAGTTGCCGGCTGCCCGAAGGATAGAAAAGTTGCAGCCTAAAGTTGACGCCGCATTGGACCATATGTGGAAGCATGGATGGATCAACTACTTTGGCAATCAGAGATTCGGCACCCATTCGATAGGCACTCACGAGATTGGAAAGCTGATACTGGGCGACAAGTACGAGGAAGCAGTCCTGGCAATCCTCCATTACGACAAAGACATTGCGACAAGGGCCGCCGATGGAGAAGTTCCAGAAGAACCCACGAGACGGGATGAATACGATCGAAATCTGGCCTGCATGCTCTTCCTTACGGGAAACGATAGCAATGTCGCTAGAGCGATTGAAGTTCTGCCAAAGCGCTTTTCCGCAGAAACATCAGTCTTCAAACATCTCAACAGAATGGGCGCCCAATCCCGAAGGGACTTCGTTGGTGCACTTATCCATATCACTCGTGGCCTTCGATCCATGTACATGCATGCCTACCAGTCCTACATCTGGAATCACGCGGCTAGTAAACGTTGGGAGCTCTATGGCGAGAAGATCGTCGAGGGCGACCTTGTCATTGCTGAGAAGGATGCTGTACCTCCTATTGACGAACAAGATGAAGAAGCCGACGATATCATTATCCCTGCGGACGAGGACCAGGACTCGCCAGTCCGTGCTAGGCCACTCACCAAGGAGGAAGCAGCGAGCGGTAATTTCCAAATCTCCGATATCGTGCTCCCTACACCGGGATATGACGTTGTGTACCCTGATAACGAACTCGGCGCTTTCTATAAGAAATTCATGGGTCTTCCGGAGAACGGTAGTTTGGATCCTTATAAGATGCGCCGGATGCGTCGCGAATTCAGCCTACCCGGCCGATACCGCAAGCTAATGAACCACTTCCTATCAAGACCATCAGTGGAAGTCAAGGCTTATACCAAGGACACAGAGCAGATGCATCCCACAGACCTGGAGGACGTGAGGGAACGGCTGCGCAAGCAACGAGAGGTGCGAGATTCACCATCGGCTGAGAAGCGCAAACGGGATGGCGAGCCCGAGCCTGAGCCACACGCGCCCAAGAGGGCCAGAAATGAACGGGAGCTGGGGAAAAAGGAAGCGAATGACGCACAAGCTGCGGAAGAGGCTGCCCCTGAACCGACTGAGCCAAATAAGGTTGCTGTGCTAATCAAGTTCCAGCTTGGAAGGAGTGCGTATGCGACTATCGCGCTGCGGGAACTTATGGGAGATCCGCCAGAGGAGGCGGTCTAATCTCACATGAAGGGAATCTTTGGAGACGTGGTTCGCCAAGCTGAGCGGGAAAGGGCCGCGGATAGTCGAGGAAGGATGGCATAAAAGCTTCTTATTTTTGATAGTTGATACCCATCTGCCAGTGGGAAATACATAACATGTTATGCGCATCAAAGGCGCTATGTGGAGAAAATAACTGTGTTCTCTCGAGTATCGTATCCTGATTTCCCAAACAACCTAGAGTTTTGAACCAGATCCCAAGCTCCTGAAGTATGCTTCACAACCACTCTCCCGTATATCCCACAGGGCAGTCCTCCTCCGCGTGCTGCAGTGAAACTAAGCGCCATTATATAATATTCAGCCTCGATGTGTCCTTGACACGAGGGTCTGGCGGGTGACCGCGTTGCCAAGGCCCAGCCTTGGGTTGTTCGTCATGAGTACAAGGGCTAAGTGTTGGTGAACCTTCCCATATTTCTGAGAAAACCCATCGACCTACTGCTACATGTGGCTCGACCCCGGCTTTTTACGCTGTTTATGCCTCCCATCCCCAGACAAAAGAAAGATATTTGACCATATTGACGCGCTTTGAACGCATCTCGACCATCCAAGGATGCTCCATCATCTTCCACGGGCTTGCTCGCCGGTTGGGTTGCTTCTCCAAGCTGCGCTCTTGTCAGTATGCACTTGTGAAGCAGATTCAGCTCGAATACGCACCAGCACTCGATAAAGTATTTGAAGTTATCACTCCAGTAAACATCCATCTCAGGTTCGTCCTTGAGCTTGGGAACGGGCTGTCGTACGATGTATGTTAACAAATCGATAAGACCAGCTCGTGGTTGCATCTCCGTGCCATCGGCCGGGAAAGGGAAGCGATGTTGAGCGACCTCGAGAAGAGTAACGCCTGTCGACCAAACATCTGAAGTGATGGTATATGACTGTCCCGTAATTCGCTCAGGTGCCATGTAGTAACTGGTTCCAATGAAGGTGTTGGCTTCACCCTTGGTTCCGAAATCTCCAGAAACGCCAAAGTCGCAAAGCTTCACCGCACCATCTCGACACAGTAGAATGTTGGATGGCTTGATATCTCGATGAATGATACGTCGGGTGTGGAGATATGTCAGACCACCCAAAACACCCTCGGCCACCTTGCCCAGCACCTTCTCGCCGGTTCGTCCTCCTAAGCGTTTTACTTCCTTGTAGATGCTATCTAATGAACCACCCTCGCAAAACTCCATGGCAATTGAAATGGTTGCTGTTGCGGGGTCAACAAAAGCACCGTAGTATTTGCAAATGTGATCTGAAGCGCATTCTTTGTTGAAGCCTAACTCTCGAACAATCTGCTTCTTGACGTCGGGATCAGGGTTAGTGGTGATGATCTGCACCATGTTAGTCAAAAAGACGCCCTGAATCTGTCGCGGGGCGTCCTTACCTTGAGGGCAAAAACTGTGTTACCAGCCTTCAGCTTGCATTTAGTGACGGCACCGCCAGCGCCTTCACCTAGGTTGCCTAGTTCAACGATCCTCTGCTCAAGACTCGCGATCCTCCAGCCCTCATCATCCAGTTCATCAACATCAAGGGTCCGAGCCTTCTCAATGCTCAATTTGTCGAATGCCTCAAGCCCTTGCAAACTGCCATCTCTCTCCATAGCAACTCCACCCTCGCTCCTCTCCGAGTACATGGATCCCACAGCCGACACCGGATCGGGAGTGCCCTGCGCTCTTGGCACACCGATGCCATATTGTGAGGCGAAAGACAACGCCGAGAACTGCGACCCAGCCGAAGTAGGATTGCTTGCCCTACCATCAAGAGGGCCGAAACTACCGGACCTCGAGTGAGCAGCGCTGCTCTCGCTTCCGCCACTTGCCGATTGACCAGGTTGAGGACCATTTGACCGAGGCTGTTGTTCATATGGCGTTACCTGACTTCCCATAGGGGTAGCGAGGTGTAGAGTGGGAAGTGGTGGCCTTGAGGGCGCCGCTGCTTGCGGAGCTTGACCGCCGACTGCCTTGACATTTAAAGAGGGAGGGATAGCTAGACCTAGTCTTGGTGTTCGAGCTCCGCCGCTCCTGGCACCAGGAATGGCAGGACGGAGGAGAGGGACTGGTGACGGGCTGGCATTGAGGGTCGGTAGCGAAATGGGAGTCAGGGAGGGCTTCACAAGATCAGCAAGCTTCTATCGACTCAGGAGCCGATTATTGACATACGGTAGGGGCGGTAGAGTCATTGCCTTGGGACGTCGGGTCGGCCATCTTCACGTATTTGGCTGCGCAGATGAGCTCAGATGTGGTGAAGAGGACCGGGGCCGAGACGATACGTAAAGGGGTCTGCAGAGTTGGGCGACTCGATCGAGAGCGAGCCTGACAAAACTCAAAGGTCGCAGCGAGTAAAGACGGATGGGTCTGGGAGCTGTTGGAGCTCGAGACCGAGTAATTTGCGGCCGTTGTGCGCAGCAGTGGGCAGTCCGCTAATCGAGTATCGATGGATGGAACGGGTCAAAGAGTCGAAGCGCGGAGCGAATGTATTAGGTCCAAGCAGTTGTGATATAGCGAGAGTTCGGAGTTGGGAAAGCTGACGGACGGAGATGGAGGACGAGGATGAGGATGAAGATCAAGGAGGAAGAGAAAGAAGCTCGGTGTCAGATGGACAGCTGAAGCTGTTGGGTCTGGCCCTGTTCAAAGAACTAACTGCCCAATGGTCGGGTGCCAGGCTAGAATGGAGCGTGGCGACGTTTGGTGGAATCCGAAACGAGGGGATTCTCTCTCGGTGGAGGGGGAGACCTGGATGTGGGGAGAGCCGACGCTCTGACGCTGCCTAGGACGGCTCCTCAGCGTCGTCACGGCGTCAAGACAGACAAGACAGCCCTGAAAAGTCGCCCCAAGTTGCAGTAGGGGCGCGGAGTTTGGCGCTAAGGAAATCCCGTCCAGGCGGGGGCTAGATGGATCGCCGTGCGTCCTGGTAGTGGTGCCTTGCTTGGTGTCTCGAGACAACAGGAGTGGAGTTGGGATGAAGTTCTGAGCTTGGGCTGTAGCGGCAGGCGCGCAGTCTGCCGTGTACTTCCCAAGGGAAATTATTCGGGACGAGGACCATTTCAGGGAGGGAGGGAGGTCTCCTTTCTCTCGTCTCTTACAGGGGCTGTCCATCATCGTCATCGCCCGTCCTTCTCCTGTCTCTCCAGCCTGTCAACGACCACACACAACGCTCACCTCGACGCCACCAATCTAATATCAGAGCGACCTCCCGTCGCCCTACCAATACCGACCACTCTACCGAAGCCCGTCGTCCAAAATCGCACCCGGAGCACTGCATGACGGATGGAGCACTTGGGGTCCAAATGGCACTCTCATGCATCGACGTGGGCCGACAGTGCAACCAACAAACTTCATCGTTCGACGCCTGGTACCATGCCATTTGTACACACGGAAACGGCGAGACTTTGGCCTTGAAATACGGTACGACAAAGAAACATGACCGTCCAAGTCCACGTACAGTGCGCCGACGAGCCCCTGCATTGTTGTTTCGTTTCGGACCTTGCCTACTGGCTGCCGGACGCATTCCAAGCCTCAATCACCCGTCACATCACCACACTAGGACTAGTCACAGCGCTTTCCCAATGGTCAGAACAAACAAACCCCTCGCCCAGTAGACGCTCCATCTGTGACAGGGTTTTTGGCAGCGTCACCAATGTGCGCAGCCCGCTTGCTGTCCCGAGCGAGCCAGCCAGCGCCTGTCGTGGACATGGAGACCTGCTCTAAGCGCGCGTTTAGGCCCACCTAACAAAGCCGGACTACCTATCGTTGGTCCCACTCTACCCGCTCCACCATGAGTCAGGGTTCATTTTGCGACGCCTGTCACCGCCAAAAATTTCCAATTTGCATTGCCAGTGCTTCGTGCCAGGCGAGATGTGAGCGTGTCCGACTCTTGCAATTCGTAGAGCTAAGCCATGATGCCGCCTGCAGATCCGGAATCCCCGACTGCCACGTCTGACCGTGCCAGCGTGTCGGACACCGTTCCGTCATCTGACGAGTCCGACTATCTTGATAGTGCGGCCTCTCGAAAGCGACGGAGGACATCACCATATCGAGGTCCTTGGGATGACGACGATGACGACGACAAAGGCGAGGATGACGATGGTGATCAGGAAGATGCAGAGGTAAAGAGACTTATCTCTACCATCACAGCTCCTTCTCGAATCAAGCGTAAGGGCGAAACAGCCGCGGTTGTCGAACCTGGGATCGTTCCTCAGAATCCGATACTTGCGCCTACCGACTCAAACACCACATTCTCAGCCCTCAACGTTCGACCATGGCTGGTTCAGTCATTAGCCAACATGGCCATCAAGCGGCCGACTGGCATTCAAAAGGGCTGTATACCTGAGATCTTGAAGGGGCGGGATTGCATTGGCGGTAGTCGAACAGGTTCGGGAAAGACGGTTGCGTTCGCCGTTCCTATCCTGCAAAAATGGGCGGAAGACCCAACAGCCATCTTCGGCGTCGTGTTGACGCCTACCCGCGAACTTGCTCTCCAAATTTACGAGCAGTTCAAGGCCATCTCATCTTCTCAAAGCTTAAAGGCCATTCTCGTCACCGGTGGCTCCGATATGCGAGCACAGGCTATTGAGCTCAGTAAACGACCTCATGTGGTCATTGCAACTCCAGGTCGTCTGGCGGATCACATTCGGACATCTGGCGAGGATACCATCTGTGGACTGAGACGAGTACACTATGTTGTTCTTGACGAAGCGGATCGTTTACTGAATGCTACCGGTGCCGGCAGCATGTTGCCCGACGTTGAGGAATGCTTGTCAGTGTTACCTCCCGCCACGGAGCGACAGACTCTTCTGTTTACTGCTACCATTACACCGGAAGTCCGGGTTCTGAAGGACATGCCGAAGAAGCCAGGGAAGCAGCCCGTCTTCGTCTGCGAGGTAGACACCCAGGCACTGGCCATTCCCACTACATTGAAGCAGATGCATGTTCAAATACCCGTCACGCACAAGGAGCATTACCTGCATGTCTTCTTACTCACCGATGAGAACGTCGACAAAACGGTGATTCTTTTCTGCAACCGAACCTCAACGGCGGACTACCTTCATCATTTGCTTCGACTTCTTGACCACCGAGTTACCTCTCTGCACTCTAAACTCCCTCAGAGACAGCGAATCGACAACCTTGCTCGTTTCCGCGCCTCGGCCGCCCGCATTCTCGTCGCAACCGATGTCGCTGCGCGAGGCCTTGACATCCCGGAAGTCAGCTTGGTCATCAACTACGACATCCCCCGCGATCCAGACGACTACATCCACCGTGTTGGTCGTACCGCCCGCGCTGGACGCAAGGGAGAGGCCGTCACGTTTGTGGGGCAGAGGGATGTGGAGCTTGTGCTCGCAATCGAGCAGCGTGTAGGTCGCGAAATGGAGGCATGGGAGGAGGAGGGTGTCAATCTGGAGACCCGCGTCATCAAGGATGCGCTTAAGACGGTAGGCGAGAAGAAGCGTGAAGCTCTGTTGGAAGTGGAGGAAGGGCGGGAAGTTGGTGGAAGGAGAAAGAGGACGAAGCAGAAGCTTCGAGTAGATTAGACAAAAACTGGCGATGGGCAGGTAGCTGGAGAAATTTACAGCTGGTGAACTTTACGAACCTATAGCATGCTCTTGAGTCGAGCTACCTAAACAGGAGACATTATGAACTCTTCCCACGCAAAATGCGGAGGAGCCCACTGGACGGGCTTTCCAATGTATTTCTTCGGCGGAGTTTTCGATCAAAAACGGGTGGCCGGTGCTGTGGTAAAAATATGGATGGATAATAGGCAGATGTTTCCTAGGGCTGGAGGGAGCTTCACTATTTGGGAGGGCAGACTGTGGGCTCTGCCAGTAGAATTGAACATTATATCAGTATTTGTGTGTTTATCATCTGCCATGTTGCTGAGGGAGAGTTCCCATTGAAACATGCAGCGCGAAAACATCCATCGTCAAGCATCTTCCTTCCGAGCATTCGCATGCGAACCCTGGCTGGCCTACTGTGGGCCGAAAGAAATCCACGGCCATCGACTCGGTATGTTCACCGAGTCGGCACCGATATAAATTGCCGCTTTTCGCCTTGTTTGCTGCCGAGGTG
This sequence comes from Microcera coccophila, assembly GCA_024112705.1. Lineage (NCBI taxonomy): Eukaryota > Fungi > Ascomycota > Sordariomycetes > Hypocreales > Nectriaceae > Microcera > Microcera coccophila. The sequence continues at coordinate 60,523 of JAMYIC010000125.1, forward strand.
AAAATTTCCGGCGTGGACCGGCCGGCATCTGTGACAGCCTCTCTGGTGTGTAGGTCTCGACTTTCTATATTTTGACAGGGGGACCTTGCACGGTATTCCTGGGCTTGGGCCAGTGAGCGGCCTGAGAAGGGCTCGACTCTCTGCCCTACGGCACGGCACTTAATATGCCTCACGCCAACTCTCTGAGCTTCTAGAACGGCGAGTGGGCTGTTACGAGTGATTTGTAAAAAGGGAAAGGTGTCGCGTGAGTTGTTTAATCTTGATGCGTGCAGAATCCTCCGCTCTGTTGTTGGGTCGAAGCAGAGACTCCGTGGACATTTCTCAACTGAGAACTTTTGGCTATGCAACTTGGGCACGAGCGCGAGCAACGTGTAGGCTCTATCCAGGGTCCATTTCTCGCGAAGAACCATTACGAATATTCTCGGTAGGACGGTATGTAGAGCGACGCATTTCCGTCCAAGGTCAAGGCCGCACTTCCGCTCGGACGGAAGACTCGGTAGTAGGAGATAGCGATATAGCCTCAAGGATAGGCAGCGAACGTTGGTTTCCGCGCCTTTCCGCGGTCCAGTCTTGTGAAGTGGCTTGGAGAATGATTCTTTTGAGCTTTAGCTTTTGACTTTGCCTCTTTACTGCAAATCAGGGCAGCCTTCAGCGTCAGTGGAAGTAGTGCCTAAAGGAACAAATTGTACACCAAGTGCACTGATATCCCTGAAAGCACTACCAAGACTCACGCTCCGAATCGTCGATGAGCCCTCGACTTTAGCCTAATTATCACAAATCTAGTTTATATCAAAGGGACCTCCGTTTTCAAGGTACTTCTCTCGATGCATACGTGGGTGACCTGTGGGACCTGTGCGCAATTTGGCATTTGACATCCCGGCCGATTAATACCCGTGATTCTTTGGATGCATTAGTAATTCATACAGTAGCTTCGCTATGCAATGCACGGGAGGCCGGTATGTCTTCGTGTCTCTCCGCGGATAGTGTAGCTTCAGGTCCGTGGAGTAAATGGGGTGAGTTTAGGTTCACGGTTCCGTTGTGGGAGGCTCGATAACGGAAGGAACAAAGCCGTTCTTTGAGCAATCGTACTGCAGCAAACGGTAGCGCTCTTGAAGGAAGCCTGTTCGTCATTGACAGGAATGAGAAGCATCGAGCTGTCCCTGAGACGGGGGAACCATTGAAGCTGCGTTGGAGCTAGGGTCCAACAAGGGGAAGTCGCGGCGGCCGCGGTGTGTGTCGAGACAAGACAAGACCATCTCCGCCCTTTCGTCGCTGGGCCGCTGACTGTGTTCGCCAGAAACCTTAACCAAGCGGGCGGTCTGTGTCTCGCACGAGGTCAGACGACTGACGCTCCCGAAGCGTACCAAAGCCCCGGCGCGTTTGTGGCTTGGGCCTAGTGGATTCGTTTATTCGTCCGAGAACAGGCTTTGCGAACTGTCCCTGGGTTCATTCGATCAGGTAGGTACTGGCAGTCATTGGCGGTGGCCTAGAAGCGATGGAGGGGATTGTATGAGCTCCCTTTGAAGAAAGGGACCGACAGTGGGAGGAAACCTTGTTGACGATGGCGGACGAGATCAAGACTCCGACTGCGACGATAGCAATTAGCAATCAACCAAGCCGTCACGCCGACGTGGTGAGCCATAATTCCTCAGTCCTCTTCCTTCTGGCTCAACGTCAAATGTCAAGGGTGTACTATGTAGTAAAAACTCGATGGCTCTACTCTGACAATGGCACAATATCTCCCCGACATGAAACTAACGCGTCCACGCCAGCGGTGTCCTCGGAAGGCCATACGGGTGTTCGGCTTTGGCTAAAACCCGACTGTCAAGCCTTAGGCCGGACACACAAGACACCCCGACGCTTCGGGCAGGGGAGGGGGAGGGAGAGGGGGCGGCGCGTATGGGGCACCGATCCCGACTCTCAACTGTGCGCACCAAACATACCTGTCCGCAGTGGGCTGCTAAGCGAGGTCTCCGCGGATGTACGACGAACAAACCTCACTGATCAATCTCGTTGCCTTGGCCCCGAGCCTGAGCTTGAGCTTAGGAGTGCGTTAGGCATGCGTGGCTCATTGACGACGCTGCTGAGGACGGTTCGAGGCAACGGCGCGGAGTAATACCGCAGCAACGTCTAGGCATCACCCACTAGGACCACTGAGATTGCGGGAGATGAAACGCCAAATCCGATGAATCTTGAGCGAGGCTCGATCCAGGCAATTAAGGTGTTGATCAACTGGGCTGGTGGCCAGCTTACGTGCGCAGGCCTGATGAGTGCGACGATGGCCACGCTCATTGGCTCGCTTTCCTCGCTCTCGCTCTCGTTGGCATGGCGGCCGTCCCTGAGAGTTGAGATGACCGAGTCACCCCCTTCAGCCCTACCTCCTCCTACCGCTGCCGTTCGCATCGCTTACCCTGACTTTCCTTTCAATGCGAGCGAGGCGGAGCCCAACCCCGTACCTGGCTATGGTCACCGGCGGAGAGCATGACGGGTTGCGATGCAGGCATGTATCGCTCGGACTGAAACGTAAGGTAGGCAATTGTTGCGGACGATCCTGCAAGACAAGGGGATGGATATCAATAGCATCAAACGCCGCCCCTCCTCCCTCCCCCCCCTTTCACTGTCGACATGGTGTCCGCGTTCTACAGCATATATGTGCATGTGTTATCTTGTAGTAGCAGGATGTGGTGGGAGTCGTGTCTGGGATATCTGAGATTGTCTGGGATTGAAACCTGGTCACACAGTCACCCAGTCCATCATCGTGACAGACTCGAGCCGAGGAGCGCGCACGGGTTGCGGGCACGCAAGCGAGCGCTAAACGCTAAACATAACGAGAAGAATTAGAGTGCGGGAGTACGGGATGGTGATGAGTTGCGATGGATGCATGGAATCTTTGGGTAATCAAGGCATGTTAGAGTCACCGGCCGCAGCGGCTAACTAAAAGGCGACATCCATCGCGATAAGGTTCAGTTGCTTTGAAATAGTAGAGGGTTGGTTTAGAAATGCGACTGCGATAGTACATATCCGGCGGAGGTAAGTCGGACATAGCCCTTTGGCGTCCGTTATGGAACAATGTAGCGCTGGAGCCCCTGTGCTGTTTCTAAGCAATCTGCACGGGGGAGTCAACACTAAAGCCTAACATGCGCCCTAAAACCGTGACGATTATGAATCATATTCGCATTCAGCGTGCGAGATTGCGACGGTAGCTTACTTCCCGCTTATGGAAATTGCTGCGCGTTGCAGCTCGTAATTTTCGAAGTCGCAACTGCTATTACTTGGGCTCCAAATGCGAAATGCCCGTCAGATGAAGCGTACGTACCTCGTACGAAAGTGCTTCGTCCGCGGAGGCTGGAACCTGCAGGAGATGCAGCTGCGCAGAGCGCCATACGCGGCGTCAGGGCGGAACTGCCAGCGTGCCTCGACCGCTACGGATCGCCGCGAATGCGAGAGAGAGGGAGAGAGGGAGAATGAGACGGGCCCGTAAAAGCGCAAATCCCCGTCTCGCGTACTTTAGCACGCGAAGGTACCTGAGCGAGCGCCTCAAGATCAGGCGTCTCTTAGGTACCCGCTCCCGGAAAGTAACTTGATTTCAAACTCCGAGTTAGTCATCGGATTTCGAAGACTGTCCACCGCGATTCGACGCAGCGATCACAACACCCCAGCACCCTTGTCAAACATCGGACACACCCCTAAGGCCGACCTCCCTGCACACCCTCTCACCCCCGGCCCAGCTCGTTTCTCGGACTCGGGCGCGCGCGCACACCCTACCGCCAGTAAAGTCCGCCTAGCGGCGTGCTCGGCAATAACTTAGCAATGTCCCACCGGAGCACCAAAAGATCACAAGAGTTAAAAGAATCAGATTCCCCCCGTCTGGTTCCTGGATCCCAATCAGCACACTCAAAGCATCTCAAGATACCTTCACAACAACTACTCTACTGTTCATCAAACAATACAAGGTATCCCTTCGACCAAAGGTCAAAGCTTTTCTTCACAACAAGCCCAGCGCCTAGCATCACCTAATTCCACAAGTCGTTGCAGTCATCACGCCTTCTCGGCATCCCTGCAGCTAATTAGGCTTTCCGCAATCGGGATCGTTGCCTTGACTCACAACAGCAACAACCAAACAAATCAAAAGGACACCCATCCTGCTACTTCACAATGTCGACAACCACATCATCTAGGCAACACGCCCAACGGCCCACCATCTCTCTCCGACAACAAGCTCTCAAGAAGAACATGTCCATCACTCAGACTTACTACCTCGCCCACAAGGCTCGAGCTAAGCTCTCCAAGGAGGCTGCTCAGCCCGATCACGACCTCCGTCTCCTCGTTGGACATGCCAACCTTCTCGATTCTCTGATGCTTGAGCTTGCCGATGCCGAGCGAGAACAGGAGCGATGGTTCAACCAGTCTGTCCGCGGAGCCACCAAGACCCAAGAGCGACATGTACAGTGGGCCGACAACATCGTTGAGGAGGCCGAGGAGGAGTATGACTCCGACTCTGCTTCAGACTCATCTGATTCAGAGGACTACGACTCCGAGGACGAGGATGTTGAAATGACCAACACCGTTTCCCTCAGACCCGTTTCCTCAAAGGCTGTCTCGCAACGGATAACTGCAGTCGACGACATGGAGGAGGACGACCTCGAGGAGGACTATGCTCAGCTCGAGCTCGTCCGAACACCATCCCACTCCAACTCGCCGCCCGAACTTCTCATCGACCACGACTCAGAATCATCAGAAGACGAATCCATGCCGCCCTCGCCCCCTCAGTCCGTTCTCGAGTATGATGAGAAGGCCGTCAAAGAGTCAGAACAAGAACGCAGCTCATTCTACGAAGAAGGATTCTACCTGCCAGCCCGAAGTCCCGCGAGGCTGGTGTCGGCCATCTCGGTCTACTAAATGGTTGTTTCCTACTTAATGAATTGTGATTTCTTTATCAACTTGTTCGATTAGACAGCGGCATAGCAACGGCGTTTCATCCAAAGGCTTGAGATACCCCACGGGATTTGGGAAGAAAAAGCATCACTGCATACAGTTTATTTCATATCATCTACACATCATTATTTACGATATACACCAACACCACTCAGGAATTCATCAGGAGGAAGGGAGGACGGAGGACTCAGGATGACGGGCTACCGCTCCCGGATCAGGATGCACTGGATCGATCGTCGGTTGAGTGGCAGCCTTGGGTTCCCCTCACGATTGGGTAAATAGAAATAGCAATCCACGAAGGGAATTATAATTGAATACAAAATATGATACATACAAAAATAAATAAAGGACCGTTGCTTCCTTAATCGCATCGTGAATTGCATCGCTCATCGACGGCTTCCTCCCCACCACAGTTCGCTATCAGATCAGAGCGCGTCAGATCATGGACGAGAAACGGCCAAAGTTTCGCGATGTCGGGCCCCCGGCTTGAATCAGGCCCCGATCGGACACTTGAAGAAAAAGGGCACAAAAGCCGCCTGGCAACCCTCCACTCGGCATCAAGTGGGAACTTCTCATAACGCGGACTTGTGAAGGCAGGGAGCTTAATGCCACGCCGATGAATCAGGAAAG
>JAMYIC010001241.1:1114-24796 GCA_024112705.1 Microcera coccophila
CCCATGAAGGGCGTCACGCCCGCCAGCTGGCGCGACTGCGCGGCCCTCTACAGCTCGTGGGCGTCCGTCAACGGCAGCTTCGCCGTCGAGCCGTTCGCCTCGTCCGCCGCCCGCGACGTCTGGGTCCCGATCCTCAAGTCCGACGCCTGCACCCTCGCCGTCCAGCCGGGAGCCCAGGGCGAGGGCCCCTATATCGTTGGCGATGCCGATGTTGGGGCCATCTTGCAGGGTGCGCTGTTGAACTATTCTAGCGGTACCGTGCTTGCTGCGCAGGGGGATGTGGACTGTGCTGTTCGGGATGGGGAGAAGAAAGGTCTGCATTGGCAGATTTTCGATTCGGGTATCTAGATGGATTCAAGGAGCGTCTTGTGCAACGAGGTATAAGATGCAAAACTTTGATTTGGATGACATCTGGAACAAAGGTCTTTTTCCCCCAAGGGCAGGATGGCGTTGGGGACTTCAAAAGCTCTCGGAGCAAACGATCGGTGGTATTAACATCTATCGATGGCGGAAAATAATCTTAATCAACTCTTTTCTTCTCCATGTTCTTCATCTTAGGTCGTAACATCATGCGCCGTGTAAATCCTGTGACTTGCTAATCCTGTACATGATACCGGTTAACTCCAACAAGATAACCAACGAAGCTCTTCACCAGACGCCATTCTTCCCTTATTGCCATATCCTCGGACACTTTCTATAGTATACACTTCACCCTTATTTACCGGACCCAAGGATCGCCTCTAGCTCTAGCGCCTTCTCTTCGGCGGCGACCATCCTCTTATAGCAATCTTCTCTGCGCAGCTCAGCATTCTCGACCCTCTTCAGTGCGTGGTGATGGGCTCGGACGGCATTGGCATGCTTCAGCGTCCACTCCTCGATTAGTTTCTTCAGGATCGGCACGTCTTGGGCATCCGCCAGAACGAGGAACAGTTTTCCAGTGAGCTTCTTGACGATGACCTCGTGTTTCTGGGCGGCCATGTCCAAGTCGGCCTTGAGGTTGGTGTAGAGGACTTTGTATTGCTCGGTGAGACGATCGTGCTTCTGCTTCTCCTTCTCTACCAACTCATTCGCGGCCGCGATCGCTTGAGACTTGGCCTCATTCTCCTTGTTCAGGTTGTCAAAGAGAGTTTTGGCCTCTGGCCCAGCGAGATCGTCGAGAGTGTCCAGTTCCTCTTTCGCCTCTGCCAAGTCACGCTCCAAGACCGCTTTGGCGTCTTGCGTCGCTTTGAGGTCAGTCTCGAGTCGGGTGATCTCTCGACTTTGGCTCTTGATTTCGAGCCTGAGAGCTGCGCATTCCTGTCGTTTTGGTTTATCGATACTCTCATCTAGAGAGAGCAAGTCGTGAAACTGTTGTTGGATATTACGACACACGTGGGCCGGTTTCCCGCAGAAGGCGCTATTTCTCCGTCCCTCGGCATCGGCATCGGCATCGGTCAGATCGGTGGTCGATCCTATCCTAGGCTTCTTGGTAAAGGGTTTTTTGGTAGCTCGGGGAACGACGTACTCCGCGCCGGGTGGCTTCACATGGCGTCCATTAACCAACTCTACCTTTACGCCGGTGGATTTGGTAGGTCGAGGGTTCCTAGTGAAGGCTGTCGAGGGTTTGCCAAGTCTCAGGAAAATTCGAGAAAGAAGGAGCATGAATAATATTGCGATGACGACGATCACGGCATCTGTCGCTGCTGATACCGCAGACGTGAGAGCTTGGAAGCCGAAATACCAAGTGGATTTGGTCGGGGCCGGAGTAGGAACCACAGTAGGAACCACAGTAGGAACCCCAGTCAGGGCCGCGGAGAAGCGCTGGAACAAGCTGCTTACAAAATCGGTGATGGTGAGAGCGGCATTCCACAGGAACCACACTACAGCGACGATAATTGCAGATTGAACCGTGGTGGTGCTGGCGTAGGCTGCCAGTCCATCCTCGATCGAAGCAGGAATCGTGGATGGTTGCTCGATGCCTCTCACTGCGGCGGCAAATATCGCAGCTAATGCAGTGAGAATGCGATCTTTGATTAGGGAGAAGGGCGTCCCGGGAGCCGTTGGAGTGACGAGGCGCTCTTTGCGCGACATGATTTCAAATGTCCCAGCGATCAGAATATTGCTAATGTCCGGTTTGAGAGATGTTTCTTCGTCCGTTTCAACGCGGGGAAAAGCTTGATCTTGATGGGCATTTAGGTCAATTCAAAGGAGAGACTGCGTGAAGAGCTTTCTTTGTTGCAGATTGGGATTCTTTGGGACTCTTTGAGGATAAAGAAGACCGAAATAGTATTACGACTGTGCTTCTCCATCTTGAACAGCTTCCGATTGTCTGAGTGAATGAATGAGCCGTCACTTGACGGGAACAACAAGACGACAGGTTGAATAAAAAAAAACCCCCCAAGGTGAATAGGGCTGCGTGTCTGCAATCACAAAGCAAAAAGTGAGATGAGGGTGAATGCCAATGTCGATGCGAATGTGAGTGAATAGCAGCAGCAGTAGCGCGGACCGGGCGAGCGATGGCGGCGATGGCGGCGATGGCAGAGGACTGATCGACGCTTGAGGACCTTGATTCACCATTCATCGTCAGGCACCCGGCAGGGGCAACATCAGACTCCAACGTTCGTAAGGCAAACACGCATTCACTAATCCGGTAACTTTTTTCAGTCGGTGAGGTTAGACTCGGTAATCGCTCAGATACCTATTGAATCGAGCATTGTCAGCGGGAGCCCGTTTCAGGGTAAGGGAGAGATTCCCCACTTGAGAAGAGTTTGAGCTGGATGCTACACCTTCAAGCGGCGCATCAGGCGGAGCGTCAAGCGGCACACGAGGCGGTCCATCATGCGGCACATACATGGTCCGGCATGGCAAGGCGACACACTAGACGGCAGGGCGAAGAACCGGCGAAGCAGCAGCAGCAGCAGCAGCAGCACTAGCACAGGAGACAGCACAGTGCAGTGGACAAGTGGTGGTGGTGATGGTGGTATAGTCGTGGCGTAAACAAGTCATCGAATGCCACGCGAAAGAACACCGCTAACAAGTTCGTTCAAGAGTCCGCGAGAAAATCTACAAGGCATACATTCCATCAAGAAGGACTGCATGAAAAATGGCCTGCGATAACCCCGCGAAAACCCCGCGAAAAGGCCCGTCGCCGCGATGATGCCGAAGGATGATGATCCCCTTCCCCCCCCCCACGGCGGCATCGGCGCGAAGAGGGAGCATCCGGGACCCCTTGTCACCTTTACCGCAGGCTAGGGTGTTTTAGCAGGCGCAGGCCTTGTGGCCTCATCGACGCTCGTTGCTGGCGTTTGGCACGAGATTTGGCGTTATTGGCGTCGTTGCCTGTGCCCTTGTGATTATCGTTGGTGCGTGGTGGACGCAATCGGAATTCTCTCGCAATCTCTCCCACCTCTCTCTAATCTTTCTCTAATCTCTCCAAGCTTTCCCTAATCCTCGCACCGAGGCGACAAACAACCGCACCAACCCACGCGGCTCGCGCACAGACAGCGGGAGCTGGGATGTGACAGACATTTGCCCAACTGGTAAGGGCCTAGGGGGTTTGTTTGTTTTGCCAGACGCCCAAACCTTGCCCTGCCGTGTCCTTGTCAGCCCTGCCTGAGGAATGCCAGCCTGAAGCTTCACCAGCCGCCGACGCACCGCACATATCAGCGTTATTGCCCTCTAGTGGCCAAGAGGCTTAGCTGCGCAGCTGCCATGGAATTCTCTGGCTTCTATGATATTCAGGGGGGGACACAGGAGACTTTGAAGAGTTTTTCTTTGACTTTCTTGGCGATCCAGCGATCTGGGAAAAACGTCCCAGGTTTTTGGGAGACGTTGCCGTTGTCGCCATCGAGCTTCACTTTCGGTCGAAACCTTGCTAATTTGTCAGAAAGGGGGGGGGAGAGAGAGATTTGAGAGGAGATTGGGAGAATTTGGGAGAAATTTGGAACGCAAACAAGAGAGCAGCCGTTTTGCCCACCAGCGAACAACGTGCTGACGGCCGCTGCCTCGTGCCACTCCTCGTGCCGTCTCCAACGACTCCCGCGGATTTAGACGCAGTCTGTCTCGTCCGTCGAGACTCGCGGTTTCATCAGGCAAAACATAGACGCCTCGCAATGGAGAGACGCCGTGTAAATGCGATCGTGTTCAAATTCCAGATGCTGAATCATTCGACCACCACCACCCAGCTGCCCTGACCATTTGCCCCAGGGGCCCGGAATGCACACCTGGCTAAGAAAACCACCAAGCCGGAAACTAGAGAAGCCAAGCAAGCCATCGCCCAGGAGAGAGTGTCCCCCAGTTCCAGCATCCCGGGGTCCAGCACGAGCCAGCCCAAGCCAACTCCAGTCAAACTCGAGCAAGCCCAAAAAGCCAGCGCGCTACGCGGCTTTGCACAACCCGGGGATGGTTCGGAACGCTCGCCGCCACGAACAGGGTAGCCTTGGTCTCCGTGCCGGCAAGTTCCTCGAGCCCGATTCGTCCGCTGCACCCGAGGGGCCGAGCAGGGGTTGTGATCGCCATGATCAAATGTGGTGGTGCCTTGCCGAGGGGTTGTTGTTGTCGTTGCCATCGACGAGAAGACGGTGAGAGGCACTCGCCAAACGTCGAGAGCTCTCTCTTCTCCCCTCTCGCGAGGAGACCCTCTCATCAAGGCCGCCAAGCTAGCTCACCGCCCTGACCATTCGCTGCTGTCAGGGCATGCAGCCTCCGCACCGTCGCTTGACGGGACATGCAGCTCTAATGTTGACGTGAATGCGCCATTGCAGATCGGCACTACTAGCTCTGCCGGTTAGCCAACGAGATCGCTCATCGCCCGCCTAGAGTTCAAAGTTTGTTACCTTGGAGCCAGAGCTGATCTTAGCAAACTCTGTTGCTGCTGGCCGTCGGTCTGCCGCCGATGGCGGTTCCTAGCCAAAAGGCATCCATCAAAAAGCCTCGTTGGTTAAAACGTTGAGAGAGCGCCCCCCTCGGTCCCGAGTAAGCGGTACTCGAACAACTTCATATAAGGCCCCTGTTGACCGCGTTGAATTACCACTTTTTTTTTTTATCAACATCATCAGCGACAGCGACGAGAACAACTACAAGGCCAATCAATCAACCTTCTATAACTTCACCTCACCTCCTCCCACCACTGCTGACGAGCGGGGCCCTCATCACGACCTTGCTTACTACTATTTCCCGACAAACAAACAACACACCAACTTTCAACTCCAACACCGATATTCACAATGGCGACCGCTATTCCTCTCCCCGTTCAAAAGGGTACCAGGTACCTACCGAATTGGATACAGCAGCGCGAGGTCAGGGCCAAGCTTCAGGACAAGAGACGCGCCGAAGTCGCATTCGAAAAGCAGGCCCTGGTCAAGTTTGAGACTTTCGACTTCCTCAACGACTTTCTCCAGAACTCGGAATGGAAGACTTTCCTCGAGCAGATTACCATTGTCTGGGACGATCTCCCCCCCAAGACCGAGGTCATGACTCTTGGGCGGCTCAACAAGGTCGAGGGTACGCGGGCATGTCGAAAGCTCTTCAACGCTCCCGTCATCTGGGACGATCTCGGATGCAGCTTTTGGGAGTACTTGAGCGGCAACTCCAACAACCACCGCAATGACTCCATCCTTGAACTTCCCGAAGACGAAGACGAGTCTGGCATCGACAGCGAGCAAGAACAGTATCTCTATACCTTGGACTCTCACTACCTGATTCCAACCCAGTCCAAGACCTCAAGAGTAGCCTGGGATAGCGAGGTCACCAGCAGATCTAGACCATCCTCCCCCGAGCGTGAGGACAACGGAAAGACACTCGAGCGAGTTCCATCCGTTCTCTTCAAGGGATTCCACAAGGAGAAGCCCGCTGCCCCAGGTGTGGTGGTCACCAAGGAGAAGGATGCGCGACACGGATTCCCAAGACTCCTTTCGCAAAACGTCAAGCGAACTATGGGTCACTTTGGTGAGAGCATTATCCAAGGGCATGGCGGAAGGGGCAGCATCAGCATGTAACGGCGTCTTTGGCTTGTCTGAACCATTTGTTTTTTTTTTCCCTCCGGCGTCAGGTTAATGTCATTGGGAAAGGCGGGGAACGCGAGTCACGGGCTTTGGACATGGAAATTGGGCGTTTGGAGGATAAAGGGTTAGCGGCAGCCACGCATAGTTTCCTTTGTGAATCCGGATTGATAGCGAGGCGTTTGGGATATAAATTGGAGGATAGGAAATCCGGAGGTCAAAGCCCTGGTCAGACACACAGTCCCAGGTTATAGGAAGCCAGTCCATAATGAGAGCAAATGGGTTAATTTTTTAAAATATCGCAATCATCAAACTCTCACGCTCCATAATATTGATACTGCAGTGATGCCGATACCGATACCTGATTTCCTCAGCAGTAGCGGTGAAGTAAAGTAAGAGTGTGTGGTGAGGGGTACACGTGATAGGCCTTGACTTGCATGGAATTCGCATGTGACCCCCCTGGGCTGAGGTGGTGAATTCCGGCATTTGGGTGACTAAGCGATTGCCTCATTCCTCATTCCTGGCTTGTCTCATCCCTTCTCCAGTGCATCGTCAGGGTCCAAAGACGAACCCTTTTTAAACCCAACACCTCCCGGTACAGAATCACTCGCATGGCCGTGTCCCTCGCTCGGTTCTGGCCGCCCGTTGAAATTAACCGTCATTTCCCCTGGTATCCAATGGAGACCCCCGTTCCCCGGATGCGCCACATGCCGCTCATCGTGGCGTTATCGCCAACTCCACCCGGGGGGCACTCGACTCGTACGGAGTAATCCGGCTCTCACGAAATGCGCGTATTTTAGCGCGAGCATTCATACCATACTTCCCCAGGAACCGTCTCAAGTGAGACATATGTTCTAGCCCTACGCATGGGGTCCTAGTGGGACCCTGGTATGAATGCTATGGATTCTCTCTTTCTCAACGGCGTGATGCGCGTGACCATGAGGATGCGAAGGCGCTGTTTGCCCTTTTCCAGAAGCATTTAGCTGAGCACCGTCTTGCAAATTGCGCCAAGAGGTGCCGTCGCTTGGAGCTTGTGAATCGCTAGGCGCATTCTGCCTCCCTTGGCATTGATGGCTTCCAGCTGAAGTCGTCGAACCGCTGATCGTTGGATACACAAGGCGAGAGCCTTTGTACAGAAGGCTTGGCTTTTCTATTCCGAAAAAGAAAGAATGAAACCGTTCATCTTTCGCCGTTGACTTTCGGGAGGTCATCTTATCTTGCAGATGCAAGGCACAGTCCAGGGGTACATGCAGCCCAATTTTCAGCTGAAGAGGCTATACAGGATCGCGACTAGCTTCAGGGGGCTGCGCGCATCGCCTTTGTTTGGACGCAGGTCTGGACTCGGTCCCCCACCGTGAATTGTTTTGGCAAAATTCTAGTTCCTATGGTCTAGAGCTGAACAATTCTGAATTCGCTCTCTCAGAACCTTCCCCAATCAGCTATCCCTCTCAAGCGGGCTTCGTTCGTTCGTTCCCTCGCTCTCCTCCTTGCCCTCTTTTACGACTCGGCCTTTGCCATGCGACACCCACAATGGCTCTCACTCCTTGGGTTGATCAGCCTCACGACCCTCACCAACGCGGCCGACGTGGCTTACGTGACCGACCTTCCGATTTACTCGCTCCTCGTATGCGACTTACAACCTTGAGAGACGTTTTCGAGTGCTAATCCGGTCAGGCCCCATGCGCCGCCAGTGCCATTTCCTATAATGTTGCCGCCGCGACGCAGTCAACAATGTGCGCCAGTGGAGAGAAGGAGTTGCAAGCATGCGTTTGCTCAAGCGCCAATATCGCCAAGACGGTCTTGTCAAAGATTTCGACTGATTTGGTAGGGAGTTGCGGTTCAAGCGCCACATCGGACTTTTCGAGTGCATCTTCTATGATGAATCTATATTGCAACCAAGCCTCGGCAATCACCTTCCCGACGCCGGTGCATACGGTCAATGCGTATATCACAGACCTTCCTCAGATGCAATACTTGCCTCTATGTGCGCAGTCGGCACTATCCGTGGCTGTGATGGGAGCGGTATGTTTTACTAGATATGCGGGTTTCCAATAGCTGACGTTCTTCTCAAGGGTTCCGAAAAGTGCCCACAAGCCGCCCAGCTGTATGCGCCCTGCGTTTGTAGCAAGAGCAACGTTGTGAGCGATGTCAGTGCGACGATACGACAGTCTGTCAAGTACTCGTGCTCCAACAACGACGACGTCACGTCCGCATACACATTCTACAACGAATACTGCGCTATGAATGAAGGCACGACTTCATTCGCGACCCCAGAGGGCCCTCCCGGAGACAGTCAGTTCCCTTCGGTGTTGCCACAAGTCTGTTAGTCAACTCACCGGTTCTAGTGACATATTATATGACGGGTATGCCTCAGTACAAGGCTCTTCGCAGCTGCGCACAAGTTGGTGTTTCATCCGCTGTCATGCAAGTAAGATATAGGTTTACTCAGTATCCTTGAGACGCGCGACTCTGACTGGACTTAGCAATCTTCCTGGCTATGCGGAAGCGGTCCTCAAGCTCTGGCGTCATGCGCTTGTATGAAGCCGGGAATGTATAATTCGATCTCCAGCTCGTTAACAGCCGGTGTTAAGGAAGAATGCTCAAGCACTGCCATAGAAGATGTCACATCTGCTCTTAGTGTCTTGGAATACTACTGCAGTGCCGCGGAGAATAAGGTTGTCGTTACGGCCGCCGACTCGGTCATTGGAGCGTCGTATCCGACTGGCAACTCTGGCGCCCCAGCGCGAACATCCGCAAAGAGCCACAGAACTGATGCAGCGAGCACCGACTCTCCTGCTGGCAGCGACGACAGCAACGGCAACGACGGTAGCACAAAGAAGACGGTGGGCATAGTTCCCATTGCGGTGGGTGTGGTCGGTGGATTAGCTGCCATTGCCCTAATTGCAGGTGTTTTCTTGTTCATGCGCCGTCGGCGTCAACAAGAGAAGCGAGGCGAGCAGATCTCTTCAGGCAGTGACAACAAATTCAGCGGTCAACAATTCACGGGGAAGCCAGAACTCATGGGAAATGGTCACTATGCGCCGGGAGTGTCTGAATTGTCTAGCCCCGACTACAAGTTAAGGCCAGAGCTGGATGGAGGACACCACACAGTCACGGAACTGCCTCCAAATCAAGCACCAACGTCTGAGCTTCATGGCCAGTCCCCTGGAGGATATGCGGCGCCATATGGGCATCCTTCGCCTCAAGGGGACTACAAGCACCCGCAGCAAATGCCCCAAGAGCTCTCCAGCCCGGGCTACGGCTTCCAACCCTCGCCCCAACTGCACGGGCAGCCCGTCTACGAATTCCCTGCAAATCCCCAACCCGCCCATCAACCACATAACCAGCAGGGTTTGGGTTGGCAGTCTGGACCCGTGGAGGCATATGAGCTCGATTCAAATATCGGTAGGAGAAAGCAATGAACCCCAAGAGAGTTGCATTTTGGAGCGTGCTTGGATTTGACGACTTTTCTGATTGCATGGTTTTTTTTGGATTATTGAGCCTGGCGTTGTGGCATGAGGTGGCATGGCTGTAGAAACAAGGAGTATAGATTTTCCTCCTGGCAACATTCGAGGTAATCATCATATCTTGATTAAACCAGCCTGCGGGCACCATTGATGTACGCTACTGTGTAGACTCTAAAGCGCGGTTGTTTGAACTGGGAGTTGCTACTTTACCCGATGGATTCAGTCGAGGTACTTGATGCTCCGGAGACCGGCCTCATAATATGCTAACATTTTAAACGCGACTCGTAAGCTCTTGTGCAACCATTATGCGCCTGGTATGATCACATACACTCTATGGGCTTGGTTGAGAACACGAGGGGTTGTATTGTGCTCGCTAAAGCAAGCTGGTCGATCGCTACGGCTGAATCCCGGATAAACAAGCTCAAGACCTCAGGCAGAGCGGTTGCCTTAGGGTGGACTAGTGCCATGGCCTGTGCGTGGTCTCAAACAGCAACTGGCAGCTCTCGTTGTTGCTCCCAAAACAGTTGGCGCTTTGTCTAGTTCGTGAATGTGCAAGCGCGCCAGTCCTTTCTCCGACAAACAAAACTCTTTGTTCTGAGCATCAACGTCTCTCGGCTCCGCACCCTCGTTGCGCCTCGACGAGCTTGCCTACGCGTCGGCTTCGGCCTTTCCATCCCCTCTATCTCCCCCATTTTAACACGCGATTCTGCCGTTGCGCTCTGCCCAGTAATGACGAGAGTTCAGCTGTTCGCATAGACCCGCCCAACCGACCAACATGGCGGCCGCTGACATCGATGTCGGCTACATTGCAGGCCATCTGGGCCTTGATCAGCCGGTCTTGGTGACACTTTCGACCGAACCTACTGTCGAGCTTGTCACAGCTCTGCTGCAGTCCGTAGCTGCCAAGGCTCACGAGTTCGACACGTTGTACGCAGAGAAGCTCCAGGCCGACATTGAGCTCGAGAACGCTGTGCGCAGCTCCGAGTCTCGATCCCAGACCTCAAAGGCGACTACGGATAAAGCTTTGAAAGACGTACAGGAGGCCAGACAGCGACTGAAGGACGAGGGTAGGTGTTTGCGACGCGGAGAGTGAGGATGCGGTTGCTAATTCGACCACCAGAAACGAAACGACAGTCCCTTGAAAATGAGCTCCAGATCCTCAAGGTTAAGCATTCCGACCACGACTCCGAGGTCAAGGCACTCAACGATAAGATTGAGACGTTGCAATCTTCGAACCGAACGAACTTGAGCATCATCGAGTCCAACAACAAGCGAGATCAGACATTGACTGAGGAGCTGACGAAGCAGCATCAGCGAAATGTAGAGCTTTCGCGTGAGGCAACCGCCCTCCAACAGTCTGAACAGAATGCGAAGGCGCAACTCAACAGCGCCAAGTTCCGCGAAGATTCGGTCCAACAGCAGCTCGAACTCGCACGCAAAAACTCTGAATGGCTTGAGACAGAGCTCAAAACCAAGAGCGAAGAGGCCCTCAAGTACCGGAAGGAAAAAGGAGCCCGCATTGCCGGGCTTCAACGAGAGAATGAAGACGCTCGATCCGAAATTGAGGCCCTTAAGCGAGGCGAGCAACAGCTTCGCGACCGCTTAAGCGCCATGCAAACCAAGGCGGACGAGGCTCTTGTGAAGGTTCAAAAGCAAGAGGGCGCATTTGCGTCAACTGTGGAGAGCTACAAACAAGAGCTGGAGAATCAGAAACGACTCGTGGACATGTCTGATCAGCTCAGCAAGAAGCACTCTGAGCGAGTGCGTGAGCTTGAAGCAGAAAAAGAACGACTTAATGTCAAATTCGAAATGGAAAGCCGACGAATCCGAGCGGAGCTTGAGCAGGCTCGTCAGGTCGAGTCTGAGCTGGAGGAGAAGATCCGACATCTTGAAACCGAGATTGATGAACTACATGTGCGGCAGGAGCGCCCTGCCCCGGCTGAATCAGTGCCTCAAACGCCCAGGGCAAACGGGTCCCTCATGGGCCGCGCTGCTTCTCCTTTTGCGACACCGGGTTCTGTCCGCAGCAAGTCGGCGGTCACTGCCACTCAGGCTATCGAGCAGCTGTACCAGGTCAAGGCCCAGCTCGCCAGTGAACGCCGACGAAACCAACAGCTCTCCGAGGAGCTCGATAACATGATGTCGGCTCTGGAAGCCAAAGCCCCGGAAATCGAGGACCTTCAGGCTGAATCTGACACCCTCCGGGACGAAATTGCGCGAATGTCCCAACTCTCTCAACAAAGCTTCGAGGAGCGTGACATCGCGAAGAGAGCTGCCAGGAAAGCAGAGGGTGCTCTTGCAAGTGCGCAATCCGAAGCCAAGATCTTCAAAACTCAACTGCGAGACCTCGGAACACAGATTCAGATGCTCGTTTTCAACATCCACGCGCTTGAGAAGGGCATCGACCAACTCACGGAAGACGAAACAATCCGCCTAAAGCAGCTAGAAAAGGGAGAGATCACGGAGGAGGCCCTCTCTGATATGTCAGACACCCACCAATTCATCACACAGAAGCTCGTTGTCTTTAAGGACATCAAGTCTTTGCAGGCCAAGAACGAAGACTTGTTGCGCATCACTCGAGAACTGGCAGAGCAATTGGACAGCGAGGAGGCGCTTGCAGAGAAGCACCAAGCCAAGGAGGATCATGACATGGTGGAAAAGCTTCAGCAAGAGCTTGCCCATATGACGGAGGAGACAAAGTCGATCAAGAACACCATGGAGAGCTACAAAATGGAACGAGACATGTTCCGACGTCTATTGCAACAGCGAGGTGCCAACGGCGACGACGCGTCCATGATGCGTAGCTCCATGGCTGGTAGCCCTCGTCCGCCTTTGACTGCCTTTGAATCAGTAGAGCAAGTCGAGGCTCTGAATGAGGCAATGCGCAAGATACAGGCTGAGTACGACAGTTTCCGCGACGCTCAAGATGGTGTGCGGAAGGACCTGCGCAATCATGTTGATACGTTGTCAGCGGAGAGGAATGCTTTGCAGACTGAGAAGGTCAAGTTGCATGGGGAGGTGCGGCTCGAGTCGGAGAGGCGTGAGATGCTCCAAAGCAACTATGTCGCCCTTCAAAATGAGAACCGGGAGCTGCAGAAGAGGGCACAGAGCCTTTCCGAGACCGCAGCGAAACAAGACATCCGGACGCAACAGGTTGCCGAAGAACTCATTGAGACAAAGGGTTTGCTTGACAGCATGCGCAATGAGACGGCTAATCTCAAGGCCGAGAAGAATTTGTGGAAGGATATCCAGGACCGAATGAGCAAGGATAATGAAAGTTTGATTGAGGAGAAGAACAGGCTTAACAACCTTCTCGCAACCCAACAATCTCTCGAGAATGAGCGAAACATTACCGAATCCGAAGCCCGTCGGAAGGCCCAGTCGAGAATCGACAGTCTGGAGCACGAACTGAGCGACGCCCAGAGGAAGCTCAATTCTGAAGCGGAAGAGAGCAAGAAACTTCAGCTCAGGAAAGAATACGAGTCGAAAGAGGCCCAGAAGCGTGTCGACGACCTTATGGCCAGCCTGAGCCAGATCCGAGAGGAGCATGTCAGCATCAAGACAAGCAGGGATCACTTACAAGCGCGCGTTGACGAGTTGACTGTTGAGCTGCGAAACGCCGAGGAAAGAGCCACTCGATTGCAACCACGACCTACTCCTCGACCCGGCCCCTCATCCGAAGTTCTCGAACAACAGCAACAACTCGAGGCCGAGATCCAAGATCTCAACGTGGAAGTTTCTGACCTCAAGCGAGACCTCGATATGGCTAATACGCACCTGGAGAATGCCAAGGCACAAGCCGAGCAATATCGAGAATTGAGCCAGGCCAACGAGGAAGCCTTGGAGGATCTTAGGGCCTCGCAAGACCAATACCGTCAAGAGATTGAGGCTCTCATTGAGGAGAAGGATGCAAAGATCAAGGAGCTGGGTCAGCGCGTTGAAGACATGTCATCCGAGCTTTCACGATCCAATACTGAGCTGTCGACGCTACGCGATTCCCAGGGCGAAGTGGCTCGCAAGTATGAAGATGAGAAGGCGATTCTCGAGGAAGAGATACATCGACTGAAGGAGGAAAGTGCTCGACACATGGAAGCGACCAGATACCACCAGCAAGATCTTCGAGCCCAGGCCGAAATTGCCACCAAGGCCCAGCAAGACTACGAACAGGAGCTTGTCAAACATGCCGATGCTGCTAAGCTTGTACAACAGCTGAGATCCGAACACAACCAGATCAAGAGCGAAGCAGCGTCGTTGAGGGCAGAGGCCGAGTCCGCCAAAGTGACACTTGCGCAGAGTGAGACTTCCTGGGAGGACCGACGGCAACAGCTTGAGCAAGAGATGACTGAGCTGAAGACTCGTCGTGAGGATGTCAACGCCCAGAACAAATTGCTGCACCAGCAGTTGGAGGGCTTGACCAGCCAGGTTGCCGCTCTTCAACAAAACCGGAGTGGAAACGACAACGAGAACGAAGATGAGAGGATGTCGCCTGTTCCCCTGGGCAATGCTTCAGAAGGTCTTCACGAGCTGAACAGCTACCTTCGACGAGAGAAGGAGATCCTCGAGGTCCAGTATGACCTAAAGGTTCAAGAATCTAAGCGCCTGCAGCAGCAACTTGAGTACACCCAGTCGCAGCTGGACGAAACACGTCTCAAGCTCGATCAGGAACGCACCCAAGCTGCCGAGAGCGGTAGAACGTCCATGACTCACCAAGATCTCATGGAAAAGTTGAACGAACTAAACATCTATCGCGAGAGTAGCATGACCCTTCGAAACGAGAACCAACAGCTCAAGGACCAGGTTGTCGAGAAGAGCCAGAAGATCAAGGAAATGGAGGCTAAGATTCAACCACTGGAGGCTGAGATCGACACTCTCAAGACTCAGCAATCTTTCCTCGAGGATGAGATCAAGCAGGTCCAAGAGGATCGAGACCGATGGCAGAAACGCACTGAAGGCATTTTGACCAAGTACGGACGGGTTGACCCTGCTGAGATGGATCAGCTCAAGGAAAAAATCACCAGCCTTGAAACTGAGCGAAACTCACTAAAAGAGGGTGAACAGCCGCTTAAGGACAGAATCACCGAGCTGGAGTCTGCACTCGAAACTGAGCGCGCCGGCTGGAGCACAACTCGTGGCAAGCTCGTTGACCAATTCAAGGAGCGATCACGGAAGCTCACGGGCGAGAAGAATGAAGCCATTCAGCGAGCCAATCAGCTACAAGAACAATTCGATCAAACCAATGGCGAGCTCGAGGGCGCCAAGAAGCGAGCGGAAGAGTCTGGTGATGAGAAGACGGAGCTTGAGCGACAAATCCAAAACTTCCAGAAAGAAGTCGAGGAACTCCGTCAACAGGCCCAAGCTGCCCAGGCCGCTCCTGTTGCTGCTCAGCCTACTGATGCCTCGGTCTCTTCCGAGGTCGTTGCGCAGCTAGAGCAACAGCTCGCTAATGCTCAGAAGGAGCTCGAGGCTGTGAATGCCCAGAAGCTGGGAGCTGAACAGCAACTTGAAAACCTCCGTGGCGAGTTGCAAACCGCGATTTCTGAGAGAGACGAAGCGACGAAGAAGCTGGAGACAGCTCCTCAGGCGGCCCCTCAGCAGACGACCGAACAACCTCCTGTCGCCGAAGCGGCGCCAGCAACCGAGAACCCCCCGCCTTCTGGCGTCTCCGAAGAAGAGAAGAAGGCATTGGAGGAGAAGATTACTGCTGCTGAGGCTAAGGCTGCTGAGTTTGAGCAAAAGGCACACGAGGTTGAAGCCAAGATCCAGCAGACCATCAAGGAACGATCAGATCGTATGAGAGATGCCCTGAACAACAAGCTCAAGGAGAGTAGGGCTAAGATGGAGGAGGAGTATCAGAAGAAGGACGATGACCTCAAGCTGAGGTTTGAGCAGGAAAAACGCATTTGGTTGGTAGAGAACGCGGCTGCGGCGCCTGCGGCAGCGGCTCCCGCACCGGCTCAACCTCCTTCGACTCCTGCGAAGACCGACAATCCGGCACCAACCGCCACGCCCTCAACTGCTGGACCTCCAGATCTCTCCCTGTTGGATGATGCAGGTATTCGGCAATTTTTATCTACCAACCCTACTGTTAAGAACATTGTTGCGGCAAATATTAAGAAGAAGTTAGAGGTGGAGAGCGCCAAGTTGAAGACGGAGATGAAGACGGAGATGGAATCAACGATTAAGACCGAATATGAATCTAAGATATCGTCAGCAAGAGAGCAAGCCCAACTTATGGAGTCGAAGAAGTCAACCTTGCGAATCAATATGGCAGAGAACAAGCTGAGGACGGCCAACGCTAAGCTGGGCGTTGTCGAAACAGCTGCGACAGAGACGCCTCAGAAACCGGTGGTGGAAGTATGGGAGGTGGCGAAGACGGCGCAAGCCGCTCCGCTGACTGCCGTGAAGGCAACCCCGGCGCGACAGCCATCGACTGCTGGAGTACCCCAAACTCCCGCAACTCCTTCGGCAGCAAAGGCTCCTCAAGCAGCGGTTGCTCCTGGTTCTGCGGCCCCTGGTTCTGCAGCCCTAGCCTCAGCACCAACACCAGCTCCAGCTTCGACGGAGACGCCAGCAACAGCCAGCGGAATCCCCCCTCCCAAGATGAATAATCCGTTTGAGGTTTCCGCTCAGGCGAATAACACTGAGGTGCCCAACCCGTTCGCCATCAAGACGGACGGCACTGCAGCACCTGCGCCTCAAGCTGCTCAACCCCAACAGATACAACAGCCAGCTGTGCGGTCAGGTATCCCAATGCCTCGAGGTGGCGGTCGTGGGAGAGGCGGTACTTACGTCCCTCCAAGCCAACGGGCGGCGAGCGGGAACCAGGAGGGTGGTGCTCCACATGCTGGACGTGGTGGACGTGGAGGAGCAAGGGGTGGTCGAGGCTCGCTGAACCCGGGTGCAAATGACTTCCAGCCGGGTAACAAGCGGCCTCGAGGGGATTCAGAAGCAGGAGGCGGTGGAGCCAAGAGGGCCAGGGGCGGTGCTCACTGAATCTAGACGGAGGATGTCGGGCGGCCAGAGATGAGGATAGAATGATGGATGTTGGGATATATCGAATGTACAACACTGTCTGTATGCATAATATGGGTTTAGGGATAGGGAGACCCAAAAGGAAGGGAGTGTGCGGTCATGTTTTGACACATTCTTGCTATTATTAGGAGACCTGAACGGTTCAAAAGATATTTTCTTGAGTTTTGCACTTGCTATCACCTCATGTTGCTTGTGGTCGTGTTTATCAAGCAACTAATTCCAGTCCTCGGCAACCAATCAGTACACACTGCTGCATACTGCAACGCTGCCCGTTGTCCTTCTGTAATATCAGCTCTATCGCCATTTTCGACTTTGAGCAATTGATTACCCCTTTAGAATGGGGGGTGGAAAAATGGTTGCTTGTTCGTCCTAGAATTATCTGATCGTTTGGCTTGCTTAGAGGAAGTCGGTGACTCGGCGGCAATTTTCACCGATGGTGGAGAAAATTAAAAAAAGTCTCCAACTCTTCATCCCACCAACTTAGGCCTGAGATCCCGATCTCCATCGCGAGGTAGTTCTTTCTTCTCTGACAACTTACCTCGCCTTGTAAAACTCGCCTGTTGGAAGGCGATACCAGATCCA
Source organism: Microcera coccophila (assembly GCA_024112705.1). Taxonomy (NCBI): domain Eukaryota; kingdom Fungi; phylum Ascomycota; class Sordariomycetes; order Hypocreales; family Nectriaceae; genus Microcera; species Microcera coccophila. Next base: position 18,174 of record JAMYIC010001241.1, read on the forward strand.
ATGGTTCAGAAACGAAAACTTCCAACTGCGACCGCTCCCGCCCCGAAGCGCTCCAAGAACCTCTCGAAATCCTCCAAAGTCTCGAAGCCGCAATCCAAAAAGACCAAAAAGAACGCCAACGTTCCCCGCCGAGCCGTCGACGCCGACTCTCTCGCCTGGAAAACCGTCGGCGAAGAGGAGTTTGGCGGTCTGGAAGTCATCGAGGGCGTCAACATCGTCAAGGATGGCGATCGGGTGAAGTTCCTAATAGCGGAGGATACCCAAGAGGCCAGCGACGCCGACAACTATGCGGATGAGTCTTTTGAAGGATTTGGCGACGACGCTATGGAGGTCGAGCGTGTCGATACCGACCAAGTTGGCGGTGATGAGGACGGTGTGGAGGATCAGAGGAATCAAGGCAAGGCTGGGCAAAAGGGCAAGAAGAAAGCAGACAAAAAACAAAAGCTGGGCGCCAAAGATGACAAGTTGGCAAAGACCCAGGAAATCGTACAAAAGTCCTCTTCACAAGGGAACTCATTCGACGCGCTGGCCGGCATGGCGGACGCAGAAGACGCAGAAGACGTCGACATGGCGGCCTGGGTTCCGTTAAATCTGTCCCCGCGCATCCTGTCGGCGATTGCAAAGCTCAGGTTTGCGAAGCCCACCAACATCCAAGAAAAGACGATTCCTGAGATTGTGGCTGGCGAAGATGTCATCGGAAAGGCGCAGACGGGTTCGGGAAAGACGCTTGCGTTTGGTATACCGATGGTGGAGAAGTGGTTGGAGTTGTTCGTTGATAGGGACGATGTGAAGAGGACGGGTCCCATGGCGGTGGTGCTCAGTCCGACGCGGGAGTTGGCGAAGCAGCTCGGCGACCATCTCAAGGCGTTGTGCGAGGGTCTTCCCACTGCGCCTTATGTCTGTGTTGTCACAGGAGGGTTGAGCATTCAGAAGCAGCAGCGTCAGCTAGAAAAGGCCGACATTGTGATTGGAACACCCGGTCGATTGTGGGAAGTTCTGGACGGCGACATGAAGTTGCAGGATTCCTTCTCCAAGATCCGATTCCTGGTCGTTGACGAGGCGGATAGGCTCTTCAAAGTTGGTCAGTTCAAGGAAGCCGAGGACATCATTGGTGCGCTGGACAAGAAGGATCCTGAAGCAGATAGCGATGATGAAGAAGATGACGAGGAGGAAAACAACAACCTCCCGCCGCGCCAAACCCTCGTCTTCTCGGCGACGTTCGATAAGGATCTGCAGACGAAGCTGGCTGGCAAGAGCAAAGGCAAAGGCAAGGCTAAGCAGGCGACTGAGAGCGACGAACCGAACATGGCGTATCTCATGAAATGTCTCAAGTTTAGAAGAGAACCCAAGTTCATTGATGTCAATCCCGTCAGCCAGATGGCGACAGGTTTGAAGGAGGGGCTGATTGAATGCGGTGCCATGGAAAAGGTGAACCCCCTTGGTTTTCGGACATTTCGCATCTTATTGACTGGTGACTAGGATCTATATCTCTACTCCGTCCTTCTTCTCAACCCTGGCCGACGAACACTCGTCTTCACAAACTCCATCTCCGCCGTCCGCCGCCTGACACCTCTCCTCACAAATCTCAACCTGACGGCCCTACCTCTTCACTCGCAAATGATCCAAAAAGCCCGTCTCCGCTCCCTCGAGCGTTTCACAGCCTCCAGGAACTCCATTCTCATCGCCACTGATGTTGCGGCCCGAGGTCTCGACATCAAAGAAGTCGACCAAGTGTTGCATTACCACGTCCCTCGTTCCGCAGATACTTACATCCACCGCTCAGGCCGAACAGCCCGTGGAGAACGCAACGGTGTGAGTATCATCCTTTGTGCCCCCGAAGAGGTGACCCCCACGCGCCGACTCGCCGCCAAAGTCCACGCCTCCCGTTCCCGTTCCGGTAACCGGTCCCATTTCATTCAAACCCTCCCCCTCGACCGCAAAATCGCGGTCCGCCTCAAGTTGCGCGTCGACATCTCCAAGAAACTCGCCGACGCCGTCCTCGCCAAGGAAAAAGCTCACAGCGACGACAAGTGGCTCCGCAACGCAGCTGACGAGCTGGGAGTCGAATACGACTCAGAGGACTTTGACGCAACTGGCGGAGCTTGGGGTCGCGGCGGGGGAAGGAAACAGAAGGAGAAGGAGGCCAAGGGGTTGACGAAGGCGGAGATGGGGGCTATGAGGGCGCAGCTGAGGGAGGAACTTGGGAAGAGAGTGAATCTGGGCGTGAGTGAGAGGTATATCACGGGTGGGAGGGTGGATGTGGCGGCGTTGCTGAAGGAGGGAGAGAAGGGGGGAATTTTCCTAGGGGGTAGTGATATGTTAGGCTTTGACTTGTAAGAACTTGAAGCGTAGAACATGATAGAAATGATGGATCACGAAGGGCTTTGGCGACTGATAGATTCAAAGCTAGAGAGTAACGAAGAATGAGTTCATTAAAAGTGCACAAAGGGTATCTGTCATTATCCTGAATATACCGGGTAAGCCATGTACTCGTTAACTTAGCCGTCAACTCCCCCACTCAGATTCGATTATATAGTTTAAGCAGATCCCTTCTTCCTTCGAATTTCAATGCATGCGTCCAGAGGCGGAATAATCGTCCCCCCTAGCCACTGCGGCTGGGGTCGCTTCTCCAGAGGTTTGATATCGTAGTTGAGCAGTAGGTAAGCCATGATGAGTTTCAGTTCGTGGGCCACAAAGAAGCGTCCCGGGCTGGGAATTGTTAGCATCCCGCCTAGCAAGGAGGTAGGGGACTTACCAAGCATGCCTCCCGTGGCCAAAGGCAAGATGTTTGTCGCTCGTCGTCACCATGCCCAATCCTCGCGCCAACACACCGTCTTGTTCGTTCTCCTTCTTCTCTTCCTCCGTCATGCGTTCCCACGCCTCCCTCACTCTCGAATACCGTAGCGGATCATACGTATTAGCGCCTTCGTACAACTCCTCGTCGTGATGCGTGCCCTGGAGATTCACCGTCACGAAGGCGTCCTTCGGTAGCGTCCAGCCGTAGTCGGGGTTGTGCAGGCCTTCGGGGGCGATGACCTTTCGTTCTACGAGGTTGGCGGCGAAGTTGCTGACGCGTTGAGATTCGCGGATGGAGGAGTCGACGCGGAGGAGGGACGAGAGGGCGCATTTGGTCCAGTGGCCGGTGGGGGGTCTGTGGGCTGCGAATTCGTCGCGGAGGACGTCGAGAATCCGGTCTTCCTCGGGGAGGGAGAGGAGGTCGAACATCCAGGATTGGCCGGTTAGAACGGTGGTGTGGATGGCGGCGAACTCGATGGGGAGTAGGCGCTTGGAGATCATGATTGGGTCGAGCTCGTATGTGTCCCCTTCGAGCTGGGCGAGGCGGATGGCCCAAGTGATGAAGTCTCCGGGAGGACTGTAGTCCTTATACTCGGGGTCGCCGGCTTCCTTTCGCCCCATGTCGTGAAGGCGCTGCGCGATGGTTGGCAAGACTTTCTTGCTCGAAGCTCGCCAATGCAACCAATTGGGAATGGCGAACAAGCGGCCAAAGATGGGGTGTAGAATCTTGGGGAATGCATGCAGCAGGAAGCTATTCCTCACGACATCATCCGTGAAGCTGACCATGCTCTTCAGAAAGGTTTCGTCCCTACAGATGGGTTTCCCGACCAACAGCCGACTCGTGACCCTGGGCACAATCTTCAACCACATATCCCAAACGTTAACCTTCTGCCATTCCTCGTCCTTGCCCAACGCCCTATCGACGGCGTCCTCGACCTCTTCCTCGACGTCGGGGATGATGGCCGGGAGATGGCGCGCGAGATACTTGTGCATGACGCGGTTGGAGAAGGGCTCGGCCAGGCGACGGCCGAGGAAGTTGTATTCGGTGTAGAGGATCTGGTTGTGGGCGTGATGCGACGAGAGGACTTGGTCGGGCTGCTCCATCATCCAGGCGATCTGGGAGCGGGGGAGGATGACGTCTGGAGGGCGGGAGATGGGAGCGGGCGCGATGAACGGGAGGCCATTTTTGCCGTACTGGTGGTCATGGAGTTAGCAACACGGAGAGGGGGAAATTGAGGGCGTGGAACTGGATGTACCTTGGCGTATCCCTCCTCGATCCAGTCGTGATGCTTGGTGAAGTAATCGACGCTGTTCCTGACCTTCGCCCACCACCCGCGCCCGTGGCCCAGCAGGGCAATCTGTCGAGGGTACTGCGGCTGACTGGCGAAATCGACGACAAACGACACGAACAGGAAGAGAGTCCCGCAAACGACGATTCGGCCCCAGGTGAGGGCGTCCAGAAGCTCTCCCAACGCCATGGTTGGGTTGCAGGAGGAGGAGGAGGAGCGGGCGGGCGGAGATGGACGGAAAGGCACCCCGATGTCTAATAACAATCAATGGGTGGGGGAAGAGATTTGCAGCGGGCTACAGCATTCTGGCGAGAGGAGAGGAGAGAGCAAAAACGAGCGACCAAAGCAGAGAGCCGAGATAGGGAAGACGCTGGCTTGGCTGGGACAAGAAAAAAAGAAAACCCCCCCCTCCCCAAGCTTACCGATTGCATGAGAATGCTGCATCAACTAAGGCGAGCCGTTGTCTCGGCTCTCCCTCTCGATGACGCACTCGAGCTGATCATTGATAATTCCGGGCCCGCTGATAGGGCGACGGAACACCCGGGCGGCAGAGCTTACAGGGATTTACAGGGGGGGAATGCAACCTTGTTCCAGTGCCGTCTAGCGGACTGACGAGTTGCGCTCGCTAACCGTTTAGCAGATCCTTCAGGGCTGAGGCGCGCGCATCATTGGATTTGGTCTCTACAAACCTCGCAGATCCCCATCTACCTATTTGACCGTCTTCATCTATGAGAAAGAACACATGCGCCGTGGCTCAACAATCAACCCTCTTACAGCTTGGCCTCCTAGGACCCTTTTCTGCCGCGAATATACGACCCAACTCTTTCGGTCGCTCATGTCTCGCCGAAGGAATCAATTAAGCCGAATTCCAAAGCCAACTCCGCGGGTCAAACAACACAAGTCTGGATGTCGACGGCTGAAAGGGTATTCTAGCGGTATCACGAATAGCCCGGCCGAGTTCCCCCCTGCAACTCCTCAGCAGACAGGCTCTGGATGGTCGCTGATTGTGTCCTCGAATGCCGTCCTCGCCCAACCTTGACCAGCTCCATTCCGTTCTTAATTGGGCCTTCCCCACGTAGAAGCAGTCCAATCTCACTTGGGTGGAACCAGTTCATCCACAAGAACGCGCACAGCATTAGCGTGCCGTCGAAGACGAAAACATACACTTCCGATGACATCAACGACCCGTGGTTTCCTTGGATATATTCGACAACTCGGAAGATGCTTCGGATCAGAATCAAGGTGCTGGTAACGTACAAAGTGATCAGATACGTCTGCCACCGAATCTGAGGCTCTTGTGCCTTGGCCGTTGGGCGCATCCTCATGCGACGATGAAAGACGGCACTGACGACGACAAAGGCGCTGAAGAAGAAGAGCTGCGTGAAGAGACCGACGATGATGACGTGCTCTCCGATATTCACCAGGTTTGAGCCAGCTGCCATCATGCCGCCACCTAATTGAGACGTTAATCCTGACCTTTCGCAAACTCGAGCAGGGGAGACTCTTACCAGATCCCTGGAGGAGCAACGATGCCACATCGCCGCCGACGAATATCTTCGTGAGCCATCTCCGCTTGATCAAAACGTGTGATTCGCCCTCGGTCAACATGATGATTCGACCCAGTATCATGTAAATGGAAGCCGCCATCAACGCTGGTGCGATGAGAATCAAGAGGTTCTGCATCACATACGGCCCCAAGGTCCAACATCCTACGTCTTGCAACGCGTTGATGAGTCGGCCGATGTATCCAAGACTTTCGCATATGCCGCCGCAAATCAAGGCCGTCAGATACCAGGTTCGACTCTTCCACATTTGGAACCCATGTAAAATCGTTGTGATGCCAAAGAGGACCGCGAAAATTGCGGCTGCCTCTTTCGATGGCTCGTATCGATACTTGGACCAGACCGCATCTTTGTAATCAGGAGTGCACTGCGCCATTCTGGTGGTTGGTTGACTGGTTGGGGGTCTTTCTCAAGAAAAGGCTGTGCCGCTGAATTGTCTCAAATACAGTTCTGACATAGGATCCTCAAGTTTCGAGTTGGCGAACGAGTTCAAAAAGACGGATCGAAGACGGTCGATGCCGGGCTTTTACATCTCTCCGAGAGTGCGAACTCGACCTATCTTGTACGCAAGCATAGCCTCCGAGTTGCGCGTCCTGTTATCGTATCTGCCCGCAATCATCTCGCATTCACCAATTCCCGTCGTTTAGGCTCGTTTGCTTGGTCCTTGCCATCTAAAACGCCAGCCCGATGCGAGTATCCATGTCTGCCTCCGCTCTGACCAGAGACCAATCCCGGATGAGCCTCATGGGTGTATAGATTTATAGCCCAAGCTATCCCATTTTTGACTTAGAACCCCAGGCCAGCGAGATGATCTTTAACCCATGTCGGGCTAGCGATGCGAACCCGCGTACCGCATGCCGTTTTCCGAGTATTCGGGTTCGGACCACGGGATCTCGCTGACTGCCTCCTGTGATCACGCCAGCAGTTATCAAGTCAGCATCAGCCCAGTGTCTCTTCTGTCTTTTTTTTTTTTTTT